>JAWNNO010005255.1:0-119330 GCA_035044985.1 Lordiphosa fenestrarum | reverse complement strand
TGAGAATCAAAGCGTATAAATAAAACGACTTTGCTGGCGACAAGTGCGCGTGTGTGTGTGTGTGTTTGAGTGTGAGAGAGCAAAGAAATATATCTAATTCTATATAAATAGCAAATAATGAACCAATAACAACAACCAGAAACAAACTAATTGATCATTAGAGAACTAATTTATTCCAGGCATGACCAATAAGACCAAAAGTAACAACAAATTTAAATGGAGAAGAGCTAAATAAATATATAAATGTTCTTTGATAAGTAAACAAACAATTGGGCAAAATGGATTTCAAGCAAACAAATTTTAGGCATTTTGTTTCTTAATTAAAGACATTTTATATTAAAAGAAAATCTGCTTAATCTTTTGCTCAGAGCATAAGTTTTTGGAACTTTCTTTGAAATAAAGTAGAGTTTTATAAAGAATACAACCAAACTGAAACCAAATCTTCTAGAGATTTCAAATATGAATTTAAATATATGAAAGGTGGCGCAACAGCTGATATTAGACCAGATTTTGGAACTTTAGAACTTAAAATCGTAATGAATGATTTAAAACAAAATATTTGAAAAATTTGTCTTAATTGTTTAGCTTATGAAACCCTGCCATATATAATTATGTATGATATGTGAGTCAAATCAGCACAACTCAAGCTCAAATGCTTTCTCAAAACTGCACTGATATTATTTTAAAACCCTTCTATATATATATAAATAAATATAACTTCGTATAACTTCGAAATTAAAGCACTTTCCGTTGATTTTCTACAAAAATTTTAACTGTTCAGTTTCAGTTACAGCAAATTCAATCATACACAGTCAATTAAAATCACGATATTTAGTATCATAAGGGTATTTTAAGTATCGAATCGGCCTTTATCTGAAAATATATCAAGATGATATGATCGAGTCCATATAATTAGGTCTAAATAGTAACATTTTGATATAAAAATAATTATATAATAGGATGATTTTTGAGATTTTAATTGATCTTTTTGCAGATGAAGACCGATTTTATCTCTTCGTTCTTTCTGTGTAGCTTTAAAACGCACGAAATAGAGTGTATGGTAACACATACTTTATGGGATCGGAGATGCCTTCATCTTTGCGCTACAAATATACAAACAATACCCCCTGCCAGGGTATAAAAAGCTTAGCTTAATGGGAATTCTTAATTACTTCAATGCTTTTGAGCTGCTGCTGCCTCGATTAGAAAATGAATTTGTACTGAACTCATCACAACAACAATTGTGCATTAAGTTGATGAGTCTATGTTAAAGATCTGCACATCCTTGGTCCAAATATATTTATTCCCAAATAAGAAAGGTTCAATTCAACAAATTTCTAGCCGATAGACCATAAAAGTAGATAAAAAGAATTTAGTATATTCATCAACTTGGTGAGACACGCTCTAAATAGAATCAAATTCGTCTGTGACTAAATCCTAAAGGGTAGTTCCGAATATTCTTGAGACGAGCCAAAAAATTGATTGATTTGATCCCACTTTTTTCAATCCTGAGAAGATTATGTCATAGAGATTAGATTAGGCAAAAAACTCGAGCACACTTTAATCTGAAAGCCAATCTAAGTCCAATCCAATAATCTGAAAATCCAAAGATTCCACTTCCTTTCCATTCTTCCTCCATATTCCAGAGGACATTCTCAACACTTCAAGACAAGAAGCTAGCAGTTTGTATTTAGATACAACTTCTGAATATCAAAGATATATAAAAATTGTTCGTTGTCCTGTCTGGGACTGGAACTCACAACCTTTCGGCCTGGCATTGGCCACAAGAATCGAATGGCACAGCACCAAAGCTCATGATTATTGCCACAGGCCTAAAATTCAATTTATACCCTGCCGTTTTCGTTCATAACTTGATCGCGAAAGGGATTAAATTAAGCAGAATATCCTGTAAATCGGGATTCAATTTTTCAGCTTGTTCCGGGATTACTTTAAGAATAAGAAGACAGTATTTCTTCTGTGTAGGCACTTCCAAAAAGTCATTTGAGAATCGATATTCACATTAAAATGTTCCAAATAGTGAGATCGATACAAAGCCAAAGGGCACTTCAACATCAATCAGTTTTATGTGTAACAACTATCTACTTAGAGCCGATTTCTCAAATTCTAAACAGCTGGCATGTGTCAGATAAACTTTCATTTTGCTCTGTTATTTGTAGGATTATGTGACAGATATGTAGAAGATAAGAAGTGTATGTATATTGTGCATACACTTTTGTTGGTAGTGAGGTAATGAAGTAGTGTAATTGTATTAATCAGAAAGAATGTAGTATTTCCAGCCCTATGAAGTTTATATATGCGTAATCAACATCAAGAGCCGAGTCGATATAGCCGGGTACGACTATACGTCTATAAAAGTTAGAGTTATAGGCGTATACAGATACAGAAAATCACCCACTTGCCCCCTTTAAACCGCAAAATCTATCCTTGTTGCTATTTTAAAATTAGATCATCGTGACTTAATATTTATTAACTCAGCCCTTATATATATCTATAAGGAAATTCACAATTAGATGCGATATAAAACTCTGAGTTATACTTAAAAAAATATTGTTTGATGCAGCGGGGTTATACAGCACTTGCGATCAAGGGTATTTTGGAGTCATGGCACTCGACAACAGTGCGATTTTTTTCACAAACCGTGGTAAAAGGTTATGGACCTAAGGAAGTTTATCATTTGGAAGGAATTAAGGCCGAAAAAGATCAAAAGTATTAAGTTAAATTGCTCTTTTACAGCAACATAAAAAGCTTCTTTGAATTCCGCTCTCACTTTTCTTGTGTCTTCCTCCCAAATCAAAACCCATAAACCCATATAAAAAACTGTCTATTGGGTCATAACCCATAAAAGGGGGCTCGTCTGAAATGGTTGAAAAATGCAAATTTTGGGTGCAGTTCAGCCAAGAAGAGAAAACCAAGTTGTCTGCGTATGACAGAAGCAACTCAACAGTTGCAACTTGAAGCGACGACGTCAGTGGCACAAAATAAAAATGCCAATAAATATTACACAACAATTTAATGGGCCTTCTCCTCCCACTTGCCCCTCCTTCCACCCTCACCGCACGCAATGCCTTGGGTCGCACGCAGCGTTTAATGTTTCCCTCGCGGTGACGAACAGTTTTATAACCAAGGTTACTATCGTCCTGCTCTTTATGGAGTAGCCTGCCTGTCGCTTGGCTGATTAAATTACCAGCGAGTGCACAGGCAAAAGGACAACACAGTGCGTTCAAATGAAAGTGGGGTGGGGTGGGGAGGGGAGAGCTGGGGGTTGAGCTGGATTTTAGTGCATTAAGCAATTGTCCTTTATGACGCCAGGCAGTCTGAGCGTCAAAGTGTCGCCAGTGCAAATTGCATTTGAACCGAAAACCGTTGTCCCTACATTTTCATTGATTTTGTTTGCTGATGATTTCATCAACTTTACTCTGCTCTGGGCGCCTGTGAGGACTCTGGCAAAAAGCGTGCAACATGTGAAACGACAACAAACCGAAAACGAGTCGAAGGCAAAACGAGTCCGAGTTTTGACTTTTGCCAGCCACATCATTTTCGCTTTTAATTTTGTTGTCTTTGTTCCTGATGACCGCAGAAGCTCAGCAACCACATGACATCACGGATTTTTTGTATGTTTTGGTTGTTCTTTATTTTCTTAGTAGGTTTGTGTGTGAACTGATTTGTGTGAGTGTGAGTTAAGATGACGAATAAGTAAGCCAAACTTTAAGGAAAGAGAATTGGAAAGAGAATTTTTAGGTACATCAAATAGAAGATAGTTAATTTCAAATAAAAATTGCAAAATTAGGTTAATACTGCATTTGGCCAACTGAAGCAGTTAAACTACTCTGAAGACATTAAAGTTAAAGTCATAATAGATTGCATGACTTCATATCAGAAGCAGAGAATGGTATTTAGTAAACGGCAGCCCAAGAGCAGACAAGATTTGTACATAAACATCATATCTCTGCAGTTTTTATGCCCTTAAAGAGGGTATAAAAAAATGGTCCGGATGTTTGGAACGCTTTTAGAAGGAAGCATCTCCGACCACATACAGTATATATATTCTTAGTCAGCACGATGTCCGTTTGTCTGTTTCTATGCTATCTTCTCCGCCAATTTGAAAGCTATCTTCACCAAACTTTGCACGAAGTCTTCAAGTACAAATACGCTGCACATTTGTCAGAACCGGACGTATTGACTGACCCTAGCATATAGCTGTCATAAGAATGATCGGTCGGAAAACTAGTTTTAGTGAGAAAAACATTTTTGTTTTCAAAGGAAACGACACCAAACTTTGTTGTTCTTAGTTTGCCATGTTTTTCCATGATTTTACTAAGTTTGGTCACAATCGGACATCTGTATAGTATAGCTGTCATGGAAAAGTAGAGTCAGAAAAATAGTCTTATGGAGAAAAACTTTTTTGTTTTCAATGGAAACGCCTCCAAACTTTATATTTCTTAGTTTACTAGGCATTCCCATGATTCCACTAAGTTTGGTCGAGATCGGACATCTATATAGCACAGCTGTCATAGAAAAGTAGAGTCTGAAAAGTGGTCGTAGTGAGGAAAACTTTTTTGTTTTCCACGGAAATGTCCTTGACATAAGCATTTAGTTATTTGATATGCTTTCACACAATAATAGAAAGTTTTGCCCAAATCGGATGACTATAACATATAGCTGTCTTAGGAACAATCGGTCGGAAAACTAGTTTTAGTGAGAAAAACTTTTTTGTCTTCAATGGAAACGCCTCCAAACTTTATATTTCTCAGTTTGCTATGCTTTCCCATGATTCCACTAAGTTTGGTCGAAATCAAACATCTATATAGTTTAGCTGTCATAGAAAAGTTAAGTCTAAAAAGTCGTCCTAGTGGGAAAAACTTTTAAGTTTTCAATGGAAATGTCCTCAAAATGTACATTTCTTTATTTGATATGCTTTCACACAATTCTACAAAGTTTTGTCAAAATCGGTTGACTCTAGCATATAGCTGTAGTACGAATGATCGGTCGAAAAAGAAGTTCTAATAGGGAAAACTTTTTTGTTTTCCAGGAAAATGTCCTTGAAATTAGCATGTAGTTATTTGATATGCTTTTTTACAATTCTACAAAGTTTTGCCAAAATCGGATGACTATAACATATAGCTGTCTAAGGAACAATCGGTCGAAAAACTAGTTTTAGTGAGAAAAACTTTTTTGTCTTCAATGGAAACGCCTCCAAACTTTATATTTCTTAGTTTGCTATGCTTTCCCATGATTCCACTAAGTTTGGTCGAAATCGAACATCTATATAGTAAAGCTGTCATAGAAAAGTAAAGTCTAAAAAGTAGTAGTAGTGAGGAAAACCTTTTTGTTTTCCACGGAAATGTCCTTGAAATTTGCATTAAGTTATTTGATATGCTTTCACACAATTCTACAAAGTTTTGTCAAAATCGGTTGACTATAGCATATAGCTGTAGTACGAATGATCGGTCGAAAAAGAAGTTCTAATAGGGAAAACTTTTTTGTTTTCCAGGAAAATGTCCTTGAAATTAGCATGTAGTTATTTGATATGCTTTTTTACAATTCTACAAAGTTTTGCCAAAATCGGATGACTATAACATATAGCTGTCTAAGGAACAATCGGTCGAAAAACTAGTTTTAGTGAGAAAAACTTTTTTGTCTTCAATGGAAACGCCTCCAAACTTTATATTTCTTAGTTTGCTATGCTTTCCCATGATTCCACTAAGTTTGGTCGAAATCGAACATCTATATAGTAAAGCTGTCATAGAAAAGTAAAGTCTAAAAAGTAGTAGTAGTGAGGAAAACCTTTTTGTTTTCCACGGAAATGTCCTTGAAATTTGCATTAAGTTATTTGATATGCTTTCACACAATTCTACAAAGTTTTGTCAAAATCGGTTGACTAGAGCATATAGCTGCAGTACGAATGATAGGTTAAAATAAAAGTTCTATTGAGAACAACTGTTTTGTTCTAAGTGGAATCGGCTCCAAATTTCTTACATGTTCGCTTGTTAGGCTTTTGCCTGATTCCACCAAGTTTGGTCGACGTCGGACATCTATAAAGTATAGCTCTTACAGAAAAATAAGTTCCGAAACGTATTCTAAGTTAGAAAAACGTTAGAAAATGTTTATCTACAATTTAGAAAATATTCAATAGATAATAGTAAATATTTTTTTAAATTTTGTAAATTATTTGTAAATTATTGTTCTAAAAAATAATATATCCTTTTAATAGTCGGAATTCCAAATTTAAAGGCTTTCTTGTCGCTTAGATATGAATCGAAAAGCAAGGGGGAGAATAAACCACCCTGCTTCCCTCCACTATGAAGTATCGGTAGCTACTTCGCCTGTCCATATGATCTGGTATCGCTACTTTCAACTTCTAAGAGTTTCAACATGTGCCGCAGCATAATGAATACAATTCTTAAAAAGTTACACAGTTAAGTAACCTGCATTTCATTCGCACTTAAAGTTAGTATCAGGGCTGCAAACCAAAATAAATTGTCGGATCTCCGGTACACTGGTTCGAACCCAAATTAACGAATGGTTCAGGTTCGGAAATCTAAGGTTCGAGGTTTTTGGGAGAAGGTTTTGGTTCGAACCTTGGTTCAACATTACTAATTGATGTGTTCTATGTGTTTCGACCTAAAAACTTCCCAAATTGTACGGGAACCGAGTGGTTTTTGGTTCGGAATTGGTTAGTAGAACACATGGAAGTATTCAATATATAATTTAAAGTTAAGTGAAATTCCATTTCGGAGTTTACGTAGAAATATTATTTTGGTAATAATGTCAGATTCTTGATTTTAAGAAATTTTAAACAAGCTATAGCTTTTCTATATCTATAGATATAACAAGAAACATTTAGGTGTGGATTTCATATGGAAATCTAAACGTTTTGCCAGTTTTTTTTCCACTTTTCTGCCCATTTTGGGACTCAGCAAATAACAGATGAAGTCGGTAGACAAAAGGTCAAATTTTTGTGCTTATCAGTTTTGTTGAACCGAACCGAAATTTTAGGTTCGGAACCGGTTCAGGTTCAGCTTTAATTTCTAAAGAGGTTCGGTTCAAGGTTCGATTCATAGTAAAATACTAGTTGGAATTCCGGGCTCAAACCGGTTCGGTTCAAAACCGGTTTGCAGCCCTGGTTAGTATATTTTTCTAGCTAATTCTAGTTTTTTACTTGTTCTTATGGTACGCCTATTTAAAGTTTCTTTGTAAAACAAATCTTTATGAGCTTCATTATGGTCCATTATCCATTAAAAAGATTCCACAAATGAGCCAAGGGACGACAGAAATATTATAATGCCATTTCCTGAGTTCTCCTACTTTGTTGCTCTGTATTTGTTTATATTTTGCACAATGTTTTGGTCTTGCTTTTATTTTTGGGAATTGGCCTGTTTATTTGCCCGCAGATGCCACATACAATAGTCGTTTGAATAGTACAAAAAAAAAACGACTACACAAACTCAGAGCAGATGTGTCGACAGATGAGCTCTGAATGTTGACTAGACAAAATACATTGTATGCATTAAATATTTGTGTGTCTTTCTGGAAAAATCAAGTCGGCAAATAAGTCTTAGACCAATCATAATTTTTATGTCAGTGCGGTTTATGGAGCAAAAAGACTGAGAAAGAGAGACAGAGATCACATTGACGATCGTGATGAGGTTATCGCTGGTTTGCGTGGAGTTGATGACGCCGCATGATGTCATATGCCTGTTGTACAGCAGACACAGTCCACTGCCTCGTGTTTCTAAAGCTTGTTTCGGTTTTCAAATTTTATTATTTCATATGCCTGCCCCTCCATCACCTTAACTTCAGTTCAGCATTGTTTGCCGGTTTCTGTATAAGCTTTAAAGTTGTTTGTCTGGTTTCTGTTCCTGGCAAATTCAAGTTCAAGCTGCAGACATTCGTGGGTGTGGAATAAAAAGCAAAGAAATACAATTTCTTACCTAAATATCTTTGCCTTTTGGTTAAGGGTGAGTTGTCTAATACTTCTAAGGGTGGTTTGCTCACATCTCACAATTGGGGTGGTTTTCTAGTTTACTTCTAGAAACATTTCTTTACCTAGATTTTTTTTTCGGCCGCGGTTGATTGATGGCAACGCCAGGCGTGTTTTAATTTCAATTTTTCTATTAATTTATTGCACAGGGGAGCAAAAGTTATTTGGCAGAAAAGGGGTTGCTAGCCACCCTATGGCCAGCTTAGCATATTTTGTGGGCTACTAAAGGAATTTTATTTTGGGAATTGGGAATTCTTTTGGGGTGCTAATAAATTGCTTAATAAGTAAGAGGATGGGTACGGAAGTGGGTCAAATAAGGAATCGATTTGATGGTTTTTATATAGGGGGAAAGTGGAACAGGATATGAGGGAATTTACATATTTGATATATTCATCAGCTTTATATTCGGCAATACCCGGGCTTAAGAAATTGCTGTAAGCAATTAGAATAGCTAGTCCAAACTTGTTAGAAATAGAGGGCTTAGCTAAGATAATCTCCAAGAAATGTTTTCAACCTGGTCTAGACAGCTGGTTTAGAACCAGTTAAATATCTATCTAGTACCACAAATATCCAATTCACAGCACAAATATTTCATCCTTCAGGACTTTTCAGTCGGTTTTGAATCTAAGAACTATCACACAAAAGTTCTTAGTACAAATATTTTCTAAGATTTGACTTTTAACCACTTTGGCACCCGATCAGCCAAATATCTAAGACAGGTCTTACGGGTTCTTACAGTTCTTAGCCCAAATGGTTTTAGAGATAAAGCTTTGAAACTGTACGTAACCGGTTCTGAATTTGTAAAATATCTAGCTGCTAGTTTCGCGTTTATTGCTTATGCAATTTCTGAGTTTTGAGTTGAAAAACCTTAAAACTGTTTTTTACATATTTTTCAGACCAAAATTTGACTGTTTTTAGATCCATATAAATATAAAACAGAGGTTTAGGTACAGTGTTTTCGTAAGTTCATTGATTTAAGTTCACAAATTTTAAAGTCCTTTCGTTTAATTACCCACAAAAGGGTGGATAGGGGCTGTATGAATTTCGTTAATTGCTAATTATATGAAGAGACAAGCTCAAAAGGCTCTTTTTTAGCGTTTACCATACTCAGACCGTTCCATTAGCTGTGGTTTCACTTCTAAGTAGATAGGGACAGCAGGATTCTAGTTCGTTTTTTCTCTTACTGCATGACGCGCCAAAGCTCCAAAGTTTTTTTTATTTCCTTTAGCGCTGGTTTCGCTAGCTAGTAGATGGGGACAGTAGGAATTTCGTTAAGCCATTTATTATGACGAGACAAGCTCAAAAAGCTCCTTTCCAAGGCTTATTATAATAAGACAGTTCCATTAGCTCAGGATTTACCGCTCAGTAGATAGGGACAGCAGCATTTTAATTCGTTTTTTGACTAACTTTATGACGCGTCAAGCTTTAAGGTTTCTTCTTTACCCGTTTTATATTTCAAGCCAGTTTCCTTGGCGAGAATATCGCTAGAAAGTAGATAGGGACAGTAGAAATCTTATTATTCCATTTATGTATCAAGCTCTAAAGGTTCTTCTCTTACCCCTTAGATATGTGGCCTTGCAAAAGTGATAAAAATCTTTTCAATTCATTAGCAATTCCGTTATGAAGTCACCAAATAATAATGATATCATGCTCTTTCTCCCCCCCTGCCATTGGCCATGCTCGAACTATGACTCAATTCTCGGTGAGGTATTTGAGTCAATAAAAAAAATTTGTTATTTGCATATAACCTCGTAATTTTCTATGCATTTGGCACAGCAATTGCAGCGTGTCGAAAGTGCTGGGCCAACTTTCTAGCCAAAGTTGCAACACACAAAAAAAAAAATGTTTGAAATTGCCACATTAATTGAATTGTAATTGTTCAATTGCCAGAGTTTAATTAGGCAAAGCGTTAATTGTTTTATGCCGAAAATAGTCTTAGAGTCGCAGTGCCGACAATTGAGACATCGATAGTCCAAAGTCAAGGCACTCCAACATATAAATGAAGTGAGTTGACTTTTGCAATGGCGCTGACATGACCAAAAGGCCATGTTGATGGTTTGTCTGCTCAAGACAAGTCACGCATTGCAATCATTTCCTCAAAAAACTTGATTTCCAATTCAACAAATGCAGCTTAAACCGGCCCCCAAGAGCGCCAGAACTCCAAGTCCACAAAAGGAGTTGCAGCACAACAACAACAAAAGATACATTTGTAGCTACAAGTTGGCTTTGACATGGGCCCGTCATTGAACAAACACAAACGTTTTTTCCCAAGAAAAATCTCTTCCCGGGCGTGGGCAGCTGTCGCTGTGTTGGCCCTTGCAATCGACACAAACTGACATTGAAATTTTTTTGCAGCGCAATTTAACCCCTCGAAATCAAAACCAAAACAGAACCCACAAATGTTTGCCCCAGTTTTGTTTGTAAATACACACAAACCCAGGCTACTGTACACAGAGGCACTTCTTTTCGGGGGTCCATGACTGTCACCAAAATAGCCTAAAACACCGAGTCGCCTCACTGAGTCATCGAAATTTATACTTACAGACAAAAGTGAAAGAAAAAAAGCTTTGACACACATAGCGAAAAAAATATACAAACAAATTTTGTGTAGCAAAAGAATGTGGGCAAAAAATACATTTTCAACATTATTACAACATATGTTTAAGGGGGGAAAATTAGGCAAAGGAAACTCTCTCTCTCTAGACTAAGATTGAGTTGCTTAAGATATAGAATTAATGGGCTTTAATACAGTCTGGTATTTCTATATATTTGTCTCATATAATATTCAGAAATGTTCCCTGCAAATACTGAGAGAATATTGTAAGTAAGTTCAAACACTCAAAAAAAAAAACTTCGGTCTGCAAAAAGTAGAATTATTCCTCTATTTCCTGAACCATAAAAGTGGTCTCATCTCAATCATCATTAGAGTATCGGTGGTAAAGTCTTTGAGATGGTTATTAAGATCCTTTTTTAATTCATATTGATTTTGATTTTCCCCAGGCATAGTCCCTGGGGGCCGAACACACTCAGCTGTTCGCACCGAATGCTTGCCGAAGTAATGCTTCATAAGGTTAGAGTGGGGCGAAACTTAACTTACTAATACCGGCATCTCAGCTCATCGATTGTCAATCGTCTCGCAAGGTTCAAGATGAATTCACAGTATAAATTGTACACAAAAACCCGACTTTACCCAAGTGGGACTTTATTGAATTAGAAGGACGAGGTCGTCTTTTTATACCCGTTACTCGTAGAGTAAAAAGGGTATACTAAAGTCGTGCAAATGTATGTAACAGGCTGAAGGAAGCATCTCCGATATCAAAAAGTATATATATTCTTCATCAGCATCAACAGCCGAGTTGATATAGCCATGTCCGTCTGTCCGTCCGTCCGTCCGTCTGTATGAACACCTAGATCTTAGAGACTAGAAGAGCTAGAGCAATCAAATTTTATACGTAAGCTAGTATTGTCTGTAGGCAGATCAAGTTTGTTTCAAATTTTGGCCACGCCCCCTCCCGCCCCCGCAATAAAAAATATTGAATAACTCCCACAATTTTTTAGATATCGAGCTCAGATTTTGCAGTGTAGTCTATGTGGCCAATATCTACAATCTCACATTTTCTCTCAATTTTCAAAAGGATCGGATAATAAATAGCCGAGTTAAAAAAATGTTGCATACTTATCCGAGCTGAGCTGAGTAACGGGTATTTCGAAGTCGGGCAGGGCCGACTTTAACTTACGATCTCGTTTTTTATTTGAGTTGAGGTGTTTTAAGCATTGTCCATATTTTGTACAATTTTAAAATTTTCCATGTCTCTGACTGGAGCTTGGGACCTCGAACATGACTGAACACACAAATGGCGGAATCTTAGCTCACTTGACTAACAAGCATCTCGCAAGAGCAGCCCAAAATTAAAGGTTTTTATATATTACATTTTTGTTTATATTTTTTAATATGCTTTATGGTCCTAATATTGATTATTTTGGTCAATATCGTCAAAAGGATCTTACCCCTCGGTCATTTCTCAAGACGCGGAATGAATTCGGGTTTTAAGACCGCAAAAACTCAGAACGGATTGGGTGTAAAAGTATACAATTTGTGCCACTTTTTGTGTGTTCCAAATGTATTGAGTAACACATTTTTGGAACTATTTGTAGTTATTTTGAGCCATTACTGCCGCGTGTCTTAGCTCTCTGACGATGAGACTGTTTTAACTGTTGTTTGTTTATATCTGCTATAGTGGAAATAGCCTATAAGATTAACAAGCCATCTATCTTCAAATCTGTGGGAGATATGACGTTTTTTCTAAATTGCAGGGGCGGGAGGGGGCGTGGCCAAAATTGAAAATTAACTTGATCTGCCTGCAGACATAAGAAGCATATGTCCCATACACGTCAAACCTCTATCTCTTACCATCTCTGAGATCTGTGCGTTCATACGGACAGACAGACAGACGGACAGACGGACATGGCTATATCGACTCGGCTGTTGATGCTGATCAAGAATATATATACTTTATGGGGTCGGAGATGCTTCCTTCTGGATGTTACATACTTTTGCACAAACTTATAATACTCTATGTACCTACGGTACAGAGTATAATATTGCCTTACATGTGCTAGGGTATGAAATCTTCTGCTCACAAGTAACTCAACGTTTTACATGTACACCATTTGAGTCTAGGCAGTTTAGTAACCTGTTTCAAGACATAAATCACTTGACAGTCTGACAATATCATAAAAACAAGCAGCACAGATGATTGGGATGATCTTTAGAAGAATTCGTTCGCACGCAAATGTCGGCTAGCAACTTGGCCAAATAAGTTATTAACATGGGGATAAGATTTTATCCTCGCAGTTGCCATTAAGTCTTGCCATATGTTTTCTTAATTAACTGTTTTAACGAAGTATCTGTGAATTTTTGTTTTAATGAACTTGGCTCTGGTTTCATTGTGCCTCCACAGCTTCTCTTTTTGCTCACCGATCTGTCTGGCTAGAAAGCTTTTTTAAATTTAGACACAAAATATTGCGTCAAAAAACAAAAAAAAAAAACATACATAAAATGATGTCATCGACGCATTGCTCCACATACATATAATGTCTATAGATACGTCGACGCTTTGTGGGGTCACGACACTAACAAATTGAAGCTGAAATGAATTTTCGGACAGCTTAATGGCATTTGTTAGTACTAGGTGGCACAAGCCGCCGAAGGCAATGAAAATATTTTTCTCTAAACAATAATGGTTGGAAAATGCAACAAGTTGGCAGGCAGACAAAAGTCAGCCGTTTTTGAAGTGCAGTCCACATGGAATCTAAACAAATTATGAAGAAAAAATCAAGGGAAAATTAAGTAAACAATGATTTATAAACAGTTTGAGACGTTTGAAATGCAATAAGGCACTTAAATATTTTGGGGGGTAAGCGCCCTAAAATAATTTCTACAAATCTTCAAAATTAGTCAAAAAAAATTGAAAAATTCGAACACCATTTTTTTGGAAGGCTTCCTAACCTGCTCCCTTTAAAGGTTTAGTTTTGGAATTTTGTTTAAAAAAAAAACCTCAAAAAATCATCAAATTCTCCCCCATTTTTGTTGTTCGTAGAAGAAATTTTAAAATTTCTCTATTATTATTCGTTACACTTTGTGCTTATTTTTTGCCATAAACTTTGTGGAATTTTATGAATTTATGTTTCGACTAGATTTGTGTGGATTCTACATAAGTTTTCCCCCTTTTCGGTGGACTTGCGTGTCATTGCTCTATAAATTGCTCAATCACGAGTTCTCTTTTACATTTGCACATAAATTTTGTGTGTGCTTATGAATTTTCCTATGGAAAGCAACATGAACAACATGCCAGGGTCATTTCCCATTTCCCATGCACTAGCCTTGTTTTGTTATTTTGACCCAATTCTTGTGGAGTCTAATTAATTAGCCGGCTACGGGCACGAGCCAAAAACGAATTCCATGCTTGGGGTGTGAGAGGTGTGAGTTTGTGTTTAGTTCCCGGGAGAGGAGGGTGTGTCCCGACCGCAGGGCGTCTTTTAAGTAGTTGTTTATAATGCGTTTTTGAGTGCATTTAATGTGGATAAACGATGCGATGTGGTTTTTAATTTGCCAGCTAGTAGTGGGCGCGGTTTAAGGTGGATGTGTGGGTAGCCAAGGCAATAAAAGACTTTTGTTCTTTAAGAGGTTTTCCAAAAAATTGAGAAAACGATTGGAACTATTAGTTTTATGCTCAACCAAAACTCGTCTCGATAAGAAGTCCCCAAAATAATTTTCTAGTGTTTGTTGGCATTAGGAATGGACTCTCTTTCTGCCAGAAGGTGCATTGACAGCAAAATCCAGAATTGGTATAAAGAGTATCTTTTGGATCAAATCTTTGTTACTTATATCAAAAACTGAACTTCTTTAAAAGTAATTGAATTAACAATTTGTAACTTAAATCAAGAATTTAGCTGCTTCAAATGTTCTTGAAGGAAGAATTGACTACTTAAATCCAAAAATATTATACATAAATAGTGATTGAATCAAGAATTTGTTACTTAAGTCATGAATTACGTTACTTCAAGAGTTTTTCAATCAAGAATTTAGCTAAATAGAAAGCTCTTGCATCAAAAAAATGTTACTCACCTCAAGAATTTCGCTACTTAAAAAGTTCTTCAATAAAGATTTTGGTACTTAACACTTAGGCTACATAAAAAATTCTATAATCAAGAATTTTATTACCTTATTCAAGAATTTCGCTAGTTAAAACGGCCTTGCATCAAAAAAATGCTACTTAAAGCAAGTATTCCTTTACTTTAAACTGTTTTTAATCAAGAATTTGTTACCTTAATCGGGAATTTCGTTAATTAACAAGGTCTTGAATCAAAATAATGTTACTAAAATGAAGATTTTTACTACGTTAAATGATCTTCCATTAATAATTTAGTACTTAAATTTAAAATTTAACTGCTAAAAAAGCTTTTGAATCAAGAATTCGTTATTTAAATCAAGAAAATTACAATATAAATAGTCGTTGTTGCTTAAATTAAGAATTAGCTTACTTCATAGTTTCTTTGTCTAAGAATTTCTTATTTAAATAAAGAATATGAAGAAGAAGGTTCTTGCATAAAGAATTTGATGCTTCAATCAAGAATTTCAATAGTTTAAAAGATCTCCAATTAAGTAATTGGTACTTAAATGAAGATTTACGCTACTTAAAAAGCTTTTGAGTCAAGAATTTGTTATTAAAATCAAGCATAACGCCGCTTAATTAGATATTGGATCAAGTAATTGTTTCTTAAAATAAGAATTACTCTACCTTAAAATTTTTTGTTCAAGAATTTCACTAATTCAAAAGTTCTTGCATGACGAATTTAATGCTTCAATCAGGAATTTCGGTATTTAAAAAGATCTGCAATCGATTAAATGGTACTTTAATGAAGATTTTCGCTACTTAAAAGGCTTTTGAATCAAGAATTTGTTATTAAAATCAAGCATAACGCCACATAATTAGATATTGAATCAAGCAATTGTTTCTTAAATTAAGAATTAGTCTAATGGTACTTAAATGAAGAATTTCGCTACTTGAAAGGCTTTTGAATCAAGAATTTTTTATTAAAATCAAGCATATCGCCGCATAATTAGATATTGAATTAAGAAATTGTTTCTTAAATTAAGAATTAGACTACTTATAAGTTTCTTTGATTAAGAATTTGTTACCCAATTCAAGAAATTGAGTTATTCAACGTTCTTGCAAGTAAAGTTTGTTACTTAAATCAAGAATTTCATCAAATTAAAAGCTCTTCAACAAGGAATTTGTGACTTAAATCAAGAATTAAGCTACTTAAAAAGTGCTTGAATACAGAATTTGTTATTTAAAGAAACCATTTTCAATGATTTAAGTAGAAAATTCATTATACAAGTTCTTTTTGTTGCAGTTTCTTAATTTCAGTTCTTGATTTAGCTGTGAGTCTATCTTCTGCCAGTGGCCATATCTTGAGTCATGTACTACTGTCTCACTTTTTCTCGTTTGTTACTTTCTGTAGACAATTCATCATGTGTTCAAGCCACATGTGCAGATCTTTATGAGTTTACCAAATAAAACTCATGGAAAGTGTCTCTAAAATGCCTCACACTCACAAAGCTGTCACCTCACATTCCAAACAAGTTGTCAATAGAAACGTGAAGCTCATTTGTGTTTACTTGATTTCCATACCTGATGCAATGCAAAATACAATAAATTATTCGACAATATTCAATGCCTCAACTTTTTTTTTTTTACGAAAAACGGAAATGGACATCATAACCTAGGGCGAGGGTTAGGCCTATGTCTCATTAGGCGTCGGCGTAGATGTCGCCTCGCCTCAAAATCAAAATCCCGACACATTCATCAATAACTCACTTGGGCTTGCGGTCCAATCGCTTGATATTCCATTTTATTTCATTGTTGTGTGGGCTGCTCGAATGCAACTGAACGAGTCTACGTGCTGACAATGTAAACAAAAATTAACAGGAGAACCCCCAATTAAACGTACAAATTTATGAGGCATACGAAGAGTGAATTGTTTATGTGCGAGTAGCAAGACTTAGCTGGGCAGTGGACACGTATGGCAATTGTTTTGCGTATTATGAAAATTATATGCGGTTTATCTGAGGCTAATGTGGCGTTACTTTTACTACGGTTTTTCGCTCTCTCGACATTTTGCACTTGCCGGCTCCAGCCCACATACTACTACTTCTAAGCTGCTCTCATACGCCCCTGTGTGCATGGCAGTCCAAAGCCAAATTGTTGACACAGTTCGAACGGTCGCACAATTTATGCATTTGAAATGTTAATTAAAGCCTCAGCAGCTCAGCTGCGGCACAGTGTGGCCAAAGCGGTTGCATTCATTCACAAGTTTAACTAAATGCAACGTGGGTTCTTTTGTCGTGTTATGCATAATTAAACCGACGCCGCTTTGTCTGGTTGCGGCCAGTCGAAATAGGCAATTGACCCACAAAAGGCAGGGAAACCGAGAGCCATCAGAAAGGTGTTAAGAGATATTTGGCAAGCAAGTGGCAGGCCTTGAGCAAACAAATCAAGAGAAGCAAATAGAATTTGCATAAGACAAGCGCACACAAAACACTGGGCTTGCTTTTTGGCATTTAGATGTTGGCTTTGGCCTTATCAACTAATTGACTTTTACAAAATGATTTACAATCAACCCAAACCAAATCACACAACATATGTAAATAAACGTATGTACGTCTGTCTGTTGTTGTACATAGCTCACACTGTGTATCGTGGCAATTGTCGTTGTTTGTAATTAAATTTCTATTTTCGGCCGCCTCTGCCTTTGCCTTTTGCTTGGTCGTAATTACCGCCACGACGCCATCAGCTCCACAACATGCACGCAGAGTTCTCACAGTACTTTGGGGCAATCCCAAAACGAAGCAGTGGAAACACACCAACACACACAGCCAATGCCAGCCAAGCGGAAAAGTTGCAAGCGAGCGTGTGGCAAAAAAAAGGAAATACGGAAAGAAAAATCGAAAAGCGAGCAGCAACATTTGTGCAGGTGGCAAATTTGTCGGAGACGATTTGAGTTGGAAATTTGTAGATTTATTTAAAAGTCTGTGTGGACTTCTAAAATTGTTCATGTAATTGCTACTCTTAATAAGGAAAGGTGTGTGTTCTTGGCTTTATTCGGCAGCAGTAGGGTGTCCCAAAAAAAACTTTTTTTTGGTATTTTCACGGGTGCACAGGCATTTTCTGCAAGCTTATAGAGTAAAGTATTTTTTTCAGATTTTTCGGAAGACGTTTAGATGTTTATTCCGTAGTGTTTTTGAATTTTACCAATTACTTGGTCAATTAGCACGATTTCTGAGTTTTTCAAATCAACATCTTTAAAGCAAAATGTCAAAATTTTACTTTTATGAGCATAAACCATAAGCTTTTTCTTTGCTTTTGCTCATTTAGGTACCATTTATTACATTTTTCGTAATTTTTTCATAAATGTTGTAAAAAAGGCATTATAACTTTTAAAATTTCTGTGAAAACTAAAAAAACTAGTAATGCAGTTAAAAAGATGGATAAATTTTGAAAAGATAAAAATAAAAACAAATTTGAATTTGGTCTCACCGTTCCTGAGTTATGCGCTGTTAAAGCTTTTTTCATTGCATGAATCTAATAATAATTTTTACAAAAATGCCCATAATTCGTGAACCAAGGCTTCGTTGGTGGAACCGAAAACACAATTTGTTATAATTTCCGATCCACTTTATGACCTATATAAGGTGGTTCGTGTGTAAATCTTTAAATGGTACTTCATCTCGCGGTTTATTGGCTGAGGAGTACCATCTCCTAGGGACATGCAATAGCCCATTATGCCATGCGCTTTTAAAGATATTCAAGAAATTAGGTTTGACTCCCCCTAAAAATACCTTAACCAATTGTACGATTAACGCTATTGGGACACCCTAGGCAGCAGTTGAAGGAATTTGTCGTTCCTTTAAAAACCCAAGACTTAACTTAAGATCCGATTCTTAAGTACGGTTCATGTGTGTGACCTCCCCAAAGTTCGATCCATTAATATAGTACTTCATGCTGTTTAAAAGCAGTTCATATTGTTTGCTCTTCTTGGTTTAATTTAGAATCCAGAGGTCCATAACCGTAGAGTAATGCTTGCTGTTCTTCATTTTTTATACATACCCTCATTAAGGGTGAAATCGAACCATCAGAGTTCTTAAAGACATAGAAGTCATATAAAGTCATGGTAAAGGGGGTATTCTAATGAGGCTCTTCGACTTTGCATGAGTCAGCCTACAAAACTTTGCACACAGACAGCACACATATGGAAATTCGAAGGTCCACATGGCCAATTTCCATTCAAAGTTCCCTGATATTCACTTGCAAGGCCATTATGCATTTTGTTGTTCTACAGGGTGCGCCATCAAAAGTGTCGGTATGGCAACACTGAATGAATATTAAAACAAACAACCGATTGCTATATGTTGATCTTGTTCCTTTATTTGGTCCTGTACAATTTATTTCGACTTCTTTTTGAACACAACATCAATCAAGTGGTTGCCTTTATTGGCCACAACAAAATGTGCCCTTTTTGCGGCATTTTCCATCACTTTTTCGAACGTCTCAGTCGATAAAGTGGCGAATGTTGGCCTTAAGCTCTTCAATGGTCTGTGGATCGCTGGCGTAAACCTTGCTTTTTAAATAGCCCCACAAAAAGAAGTCTGGGGCGGTCAAATCTGGAGATCTGGGTGGCCAGTCAATATCGCCTCTTTTTGATACCGGCCCAAACAGTCACTTTTTGGTCGTGTAAAGGTATTTCATGGATGCGGTGTGGATTTTCCGTGCCCCATATGCGACAATTTTGCTTATTAACACCACCAGAAAGCGTGAAATGGGCCTCATCGGTCATCAAAATTTGTTTCCAAAAATCTGCTTCAGTGTCGGCCATTCGAGCGACTGTTTCGGCACGTTGTTTTGGTGTGAAGCGTTCCATGGTCAAAATTGTACTAGATTGATGTTTCCAACAACATGTCTAACAAAACCAATCGGTTGGTAAATGTCAAAGTTATTCAGTGTTGCAATACCGACACTTTAGATGGCGCACCCTGTATGTGTTTGGTACCACTGTGCCTAGCATGAACCATTTGGTCTCTTTTGTAATGGTTCAGTTTTCTTTTTGCTTTGAAAAAACTCTTTTAAACATATTAAGCTAACATATTGTAAACTTTTCTATCAGATTTTCAATCTGAACAGGTAACTCTCTACTCTTTCCAATACAGCAAATACATTCTTAAGGCTTTCCATTCATAATTTTTGCTCTCTTGTGCTTCTCTAGATCTGTGTCCTATGCTTTGTCAGTGCCACCTAACAGTCAGATCGATGGCAGTGAAAAAATTAGCATTGCGCAGACCGAGAGCCACTTTGCTTCATTCTTATCTGTCTTTGATGTGTGCAGAGTAAATCGAAAATGTATGTATCTAGCTATTTTCGGTTTCTTTGGTTTCCGTGGACAAATCAGGAATGCAAACTGGTTCTAAATCGAAAAAACTGGTTCTAAATGATTCTAAATCGACAGAAAGCTCTGAACCGAACCAAAAATCACACAAAGAAAAGGAGTAGATCGGTTCATTTTATCAATAAGTTCGATGACGCAACATACATATTTTTAGAGAAAGAGACTTGCAAAGTTTTGATAGCATCACTATTAATGTGCCTTCCGGTTGTATTTTATCATTTCTAACACTTCTGTCGCCTGCACAACTTAGACAATTGTCAAATAGCAACTAGCAGTTTGCCAGGCGTCTGTCTAGTGGCAGTTCCGTTGGACACACTCTGCCATTTCCCTAACCATAAACTCAGGCGAGGTACAAAAGTCAGCCATTTTGTTGCTAGCGCCGGCAAAAGTTTACCTTAGGTCATAAATAAGCGGCAGTGTGTCATAGACAATGCCCATGTGGGGCAATAGCTGGATGGATGGTTGGTTGGTTGGTCGGATGGTAGTGTAGGGTGTGCTCTATGCTTGTGTATGTTAAGCTTGGCTTGGATTTAGTTTTGGGTGTGCGTGCGAGGCGTTTTGTCATTAAGTTTTCTTTTTTTTTGTTTTTTTTTTCATTTAGTTTTTGTTGTTTTGCTTGGCTACTAATTTGAATTTTGAACTCGACATTTTGTAGCTGCTCTGCTATTGTTTTCATTTTATTTATTTTGTTTGTTGGTGGCCGGCTTACGTCATGCATTGTTAGTTAGTCGATCGGCCACGATAAGCCCTTAATTTGTTGCACTCTAGTGATAACCCCTTGAAAGGGATGACACTATGCTATGCTTATCAGCTTAGATTTTAAGAGGCGTCAAAATCTAGAAAAATGACTCATTGTTTGACCTTTGTGTATGGCCACTTGAGACTTTTATTGATTGTTGCAGCATTAACAGCCCATAAAGTTTATGTAAATCAGACCTTGAATTTGTCTGCCGCTGGGCAGCTGTACTCAATTAGAGAGAAGATTTTCCAATTAGCTTGTGGAGTCTTATTTATATGGTAAATTGTTGGAAATTTTGCAGATGTACGGGGGGAGATTGATGAATTGTATGAGCCATGTATTGAAATGCTTTATATATTCCGATATCTCTGGAAATTTTCGCCAGCCCAGTCATTTGATTTGAGTTTGACAACCTTGTGAACTTTAAGATATACCATAAATTATTAATTTAGATTCCTAATCTAACCATATTTTTGAGTAAAAAAGTAATCAACGCTTACAAGGAATGCTTGATATGTTAGGAACTGTGTTTCATTAGTTTCACACACAGAATTAAATGTCATACTTAATTTAGGAATGAACGAGATTGATCTTAGACTGTTTGGTGCTTAAAATTTAAGACAGCAACTTTCTTAAGACAAGTTTAAGGAATTTTTAGATTCAAAGTTGAATTTGATATGAGAATTTGGTTCTTGTTCCGAACTTAGACAACTTTTGAGATCGTTCAAATAGAGTACTAAGTATCGAGTACTAGGTAATAAGCATGAACAACTATAAATCGATTACTGAGTATCACTTTCTAAGTATGGAAAATTGAGTATTCTGTACTTAATATCGAATTTTAAGTATCGAGTACTTGGTATCGAGTACAGAGTATCGAATGCTGAGTATACATTTTTAAATATCATTCCCTGAGCATCGAGTATTGATCATCAAAGCTTCACACATATTAAGTACTGAGTATAGAGAACTATATATCAAGTACTACACTCAGAGAAAAAATAGAGATTTTCATACTTGGATCAACAATTTTCGAGATTAATAGTTCGATAAGAGTGAAAATTCTCAATCCAAGAGCGAAATTCTTGATCCAAGTATGAATTTTTGATTACAGTTTTCTTGATCCAAGAGTTTAAGTACTTGATCTAAGTACGAATCATTCTCATATCAATCAGAATAGTTCTTGAATCAAGTGCTAAACATACTCAAATTCAAGATTGCTCATTCTTGAATCAAGAGCATACAGCATTGTCAAAAATCGACAACGTTCTTTTTAGTATCAAGAGCTCATCAGATTCAAGAGTAAGATCGTTTACTCTTAAATCAAGAGCTTCACAGATTCCAATTTAAAATCAATTGTTTTTTTTCATTGTGTTTAAATTTATTTCTTCGAAAATTAATTGTTAAACCATGAAGCAAGTTGAAGCCGGCTCAAGGAAAACACAACACCTCAAAGCAGTTTCAGTCTTTGTCTGCCAACTGCTAGTCAAACAGGGGTCTCTCCTTGCCAGCAATGGCATAACTGGTTGGGAATTCCAAAGATAGCTTCCCCACACACCCCTCTCACATAAAATACAAAACTGTATGAGCAGACTCAACGTTATTCTCTCAAATGTGCTTGCTCTCCTCTCTTAGTTTCTTTACCTCACTCCCCTCGCCTATAAGCACCAAGGTGAGAACGAATTTAGCTCGATTTCAAGAGCGAAATTCTTGAAAATTCAAGAACGAATAATTTTTTTTTTCAAGAGCGTTTGTTCTTAACTTATTCGTTCTACTTTTTTCTGGGTGTAAGTATCGATAAATGAGTGAAAAGTATATGGTAACGAGTATCGAAATATGAGTATTCAGTTCAACGTATTGAGTCCCCAGTTTTGAAAAAAACTGTTTGGCATAATGAGTATCCAGTATTCAATATTGCGAATTGAGTATCATGTTCGAAGTATCAAGTACTGAGTATCGAGTATTAAGTACGGAGTATCGAGAACTATGTAGTGAGTACGGAGTATCGTGAAAGTATAGAGTAGCGTCTTTTCAGATTTGAGTATTGTGGTTTAAGTATAAGGTAAAAAGTATCGGGGCCCGAGTTTTGAAAAGATAGTATAGGATAATGAGTATCGAATTTGGAGTATTGCAACATGACCATCATGCTCTAAGTATCAAGTACTGAGTACAGAGTATTGTGAACTATGTAGTGAGTATTGAGTATCAAGAATGTAGTATCGAGTACGATGTATGAGTATCGAGTAATGAGTATCGAGGGTTGACTCTTGAGTGTAGGGCTATAAGTATCAAGTACTGCGTATTGAGCATCTATAAATATGTTCTGAGTATCAAGAACTGAGTATGGAGAATAATTAATCGAGTTCCGAGTACTGAAAACTAGTTATATAGAGAATATGTAAGAAATGAGTATCAAAATAGATATAGAATATTAGTATGGAACATTACCGAGCTCTAAGTATGAAATACAGAGTATCGAGTAATGAGAACTTAGAATATTGCTATACTTATCGAGTACTAAGTATCGAATACTTGTATCAAGTACTGAGTATAGGGTAATTATTGCCAAGTACTGAGTAAAGGGCTATGTGTATTGAGTCTTAAGAATTGAATGTCGTATTCTAAGTATCGCATACTAAAAATCGGAAAATAAGTATCGAGTACCGCATACCAAACAACAAGCAAGTCAAGAAAGTCCCAGAAATAATGTTAAACGATCTAAGACACAAAACGAATGAACATATTTCTTAAGAAAACATTTATGACCTCTCAATCAGCCCTCGTTTCTTGCCTTTTGGGGGCGTAGTATAATCCATTCGATGTTGCTGCCTCTGCCAGTTGCTTCTGCTGCCTGGTGGTGATGTAATTTGCTTAGCTGACAACTCAAACAACCGGTTTAACAAATACTTAAATCTTGTTTTCTTGTTTCCATTCTGCTTAGCTGGAAGCTTACCGCAGATCAGCAAAAGCCACCACAAACAGAACACACACTCTCTGTCTGGTTCTCACTTTCCTTTTTTTAGCTCTCCATTTCATTGTCAAAGTGAGCTGCTGCTGCTGCTGCAGGGCACTTTAAGTATCATCTTGCAAAAAAAAAGAGGAGAAAATTGAAGAAGTGGGTGCAGTTCATCAAGTGGGTTTAATGCACTTTGAGTTGTTCCTTCCACAATAAACCACTTTAACACTTTTCCCATTGACAATTTAAATTTATGTCTAGGGCAAATGCAATATATATTTCATTATAATTGTTTATTGTTGTTATGGCTGTTGTCGTGTTCAATTATTCGTGTTATTTTTGTATGATGCTATGCTATGCCATGGGGAATTTCGTT
The DNA here is from genome assembly GCA_035044985.1 of Lordiphosa fenestrarum. Lineage (NCBI taxonomy): Eukaryota > Metazoa > Arthropoda > Insecta > Diptera > Drosophilidae > Lordiphosa > Lordiphosa fenestrarum. Next base: position 95,251 of record JAWNNO010005255.1, on the reverse strand, counting down.
GGCCCATTGACACTTGTTTAGTTTTGACACCCCAATTGCCAGGGATGTTTCCACTTGGTTTTGTTTGTGGCTGATTAGCATTGATGGCCGAGTGTCATCCATTTAGTTCAATTGCATTCTGATATCCATTGAGTGAGGTGTAATGAACTGGCCGCATTATGCGGGAGTATTTAAATGTTTTTCATTAGGAAAATATGCAATTTAAATTGGGAAAATCTGTTACTTAAATTGGAAAATTCAAATGCCGGTTTGATAGCATTTGGCGGGGGGGTGAATACTAAAATTGTTTAGCAGCTAATTAAACTTATTAAGAACTGTATAACATTATGCTGGTTTATTTAAGGTTCGGAGTTTGTTTGTTTCTGACTAAGAAAACTAAAATTATACTTCTTATACGCCTTCTTTTACTTTTCTAATTCTTATCTACCCACGATTTGTAGGTATAAAAGGGACTAAGTTCAACATTTGGAACTATAAAGTAATTTCGACCTTTTATTAACACTTTGGTAGGACCATTCTTTTTGCAATTTAACAGGTTTTCATAAAGCGTTCTTCTACATCAACTAAACTCCGTGAGCTAACATCTATCACTTTATAATTTAGACGCTTTCATGATACTTTTTATACTCTGTACCGTAGGTACATAGATTATAATAAGTTTGTGCAAAAGTATGTAACATCCAGAAGGAAGCATCTCCGACCCATAAAGTATATATATTCTTGATCAGCATCAACAGCCGAGTCGATATAGCCATGTCCGTCTGTCCGTCTGTCTGTCTGTCCGTATGAACGTACAGATCTCAGAGATGGTAAGAGATAGAGGTTTGACGTGTATGGGACAAATGCTTCTTATGTCTGCAGGCAGATTAAGTTTATTTTCAATTTTGGCCACGCCCCCTCCCGCCCCCGCAATTTAGAAAAAACGTCATATCTCCCACAGTTTTGAAGATAGATGGCTTGTTCCTTCTGAACATATTTAGTTATTAGGATAACTTATCGATCCGCCAAAGGAATGAAGAAGATCGGATGAACGGTTTTCGAGTTATGATCAAAAGACAAATTTTCTTGGTACAGAGTATGTTATAGTCGGGCTTGACCGACTTTCTTCTTGTTGAATATGATGTCTCTCAAATGGCCGCCTCTGGCGTTGATGGCGTATTGTGCCCTTTTTGCAGCATTTTCCATCGTTTTCGCCAACATTTCGGACGGAATAGCGGCTATTTCTTCACGAATGTTGTCCTTGAGCTCTTCTACGGTCCTTGGCTTGTTAACGTAAACCTTTGACTTCAAATATCCCCACAAGAAGAAGTCAGGCGGCGTCAAATCGGGCGAACGCGGTGGCCAGTCCAAATCACCACTTTTCGACATCAAACGGCCCGGAAACAATTTCTTCAGAAAATCGATTGTTATGCGACTTGTGTGCGGTGGAGCGCCGTCTTGTTGAAACCAGAACTGCCTCATACGCTTTCGACGAATAATTGGCATCACAAAATTGGTCATCATGTCGCGATAACGCTCCTGGTTGATGGTAACAGCATGGCCATTTTCATTTTGGAAGAAAAACGGCCCAATGACCGTTTTCGCACTAACGCCGCACCAAACTGTAACTTTCGTCATGAAGAGGCACTTCTTGAATCTCCTGAGGATTTTCAGTGGCGTAAATACGGCAATTTTGCTTATTTACGGTCCCATTCAATGTGAAATTTTAATTTTTTAAAAGCACGTTGAGTTTTCACAATTGACTTGTTCTGTTGAATGTAAATTTCAACTATTTCAGAGCGCTCGCGTGGCGTGTATTGTTCCATGGTAAAAATCTGCTTGGACTGACGCTTCAAACGCGGTATGTCATTAAGCGATCTGACATCTCTGTCAAAAGTTATGGCGTTGCCAGATGGGTCCGTCGAATATGGACAACCCTGTACACTCAGAAAAACACGACTGGCAGAGATCTTGATAGTTCGGCATAGGGTTTATATCGTTTTGTGTTCGAATCTTCAAGTATGTTTTGTTCTGAGAAGTACTTAAATGATATAGAACATTCTTACAGTGAGTTCAATTACAGAATATCTAGGATTAAGTACAAATAGGCTTACAATGCTCTTGCTCTAACAAATTATGCAACGAAAACTCTGTTCTTTAAATTTCCAACTGGCTCTAAGACTTCTAATGGAGTGATGGAAGATTTCTAACCTACCCAGTAATACCATCTTGGTCTTTAGTTAATTTACGAGTCTTGGAGCCGAATGCGTAGTCGAAATGACGAACGATGAACTTTGAGTGTGGCAAATGACTAAAGCATCAAGCAGAAAATGTAAAAACTCCTCTGTTGGAAGCATCAAACTGCCATTCCTATAAACATTATCCATTTTAGTTCAAAGTATTACCCAAAAGACAGAAATACATTAAATGCAAAATGATTTTAGTTTAGTTCGGTAAGCAGAAGATACCTGAAGCCAACATTTATAATTAGAAGAGGGCAAAAAAGTGACGAAAAACATTTTTTGTGCGTTTTTATACCCTTGCAAAGGGTATTATAATTTTGCCCAGAAGTTTACAATGCATAGAAATATTCATTTCCGGCCCCATAAACTATATATATTCTTGATCAGGGTGACGAGCTGAGTCGATTGAGGCGTTTGTCCGTCCGTCTGTCTGTCCGTCTGTCTGTTTTTACGCGAACTAGTCTCTCAGTTTTAAAGCTATGCACACTACTAATATGTCGGAACCGACAGATCGGATGACTATATGGCTCTCATAGGAACAATCGGTCGGAAAACTAGTTTTAGTATGAAAAACTTTTTTCTTTTCAATGAACACGTCTCCAAACTTTGTAATCGTAGGTTTTATATGTTTTTTTATAATCCTACCAATTTTTATTAAAATCGGACAACTATATGGTATAGCTGCCATACAAAAGATAGGTCTGAAAAACAGTCTTAGTTAGAAAACTTTTTTGTTTTTAATGGCAGCATCCTGTAAATTTGTATTTGTCTGTTTATCAAGCTTTTACATAATTCTACAAGTTTTTGTCCAAATCGGATGACTACCATACCATACGAGCGATCGGTCGGAAAATGGGAAAAAGCGTATTTTTTGAAAATATTTAAGCGAGCACTTGCAAGGGCATAAAAACTTCGGCACAGACGAAATTAGCTTGACTTGGCTTTCTCGTTTATGAATGTTATGGTCGAACGGACTTTAAAAATCGTCATAAAACAAACAACGATCATACAGGGTTGAAGTTTTTTGACGTCTGGTTAAGCTAAGCTTGTTTTAGTCTTAAGAAAAGCTTTCCTAAGAAGTGAAAAGTATTTTTCAAAATTTATATATCATAAAATGCTTGGAGGGTATTTGGGGACTCCATCAGCTCTACTTAGGTTGAAACCAAACCCAGTGCGGTTTCCAACTTGCTGGTATATATTTCTGTGTGTGTATTTAAGAAACTATTCAGCTTCTTCACCACCTTGGGGGTGATGATGACTTGATGACTTTGGCGGTTGCATGCGTCAAAGCTTGATTGAATCAACCATTGTCATGATGTCTGCATAATCACAGCATAGGAAACTGTTGCAATTATCATTGGGTTAACTAATTTAATTTTAATTTTTTTGTTTTCCTCTCTTTTTTTTTGCAGAATCCCCACGAGTCGAACATGAGCAACTAAGCACCGAAACGAACCAACAGAAAGATTTTAGAGATTACTAAATTAGTTTGTAGCCCGCCGAATTTATACAAAAAATGGGTTTCATAGCCGAGCGAAGGCCGCGTATCAATAAGACATTGATATCGCTGAAATTTGTGGTGTTCTTTGTGATAAGCGGTAATGTAGAAATGGTATATCTGAGATGTTTGTTGAATTTATGTGAACATTCTTATTTCAGGTCTCACCGCTTTGCATGTCTTGCATGCCACCAAGCCGCTGCTTTTGGGTCTGAACTTCTCGGAGTATCGGTTCGTTAGCATTTTGGCACCATTTGTCTCCATCTTGGGTCCCCTGATAGCTGGTCCTTGGGCCGATCGCTTGGCCGCCAAAAATCCTCAAACCTTTGGACGTACTCTGCGTTTTCTCACTGCACTTTTCCTGCTGATTACGGCCGTCATCTATGCCTGTCTCTTTACCATACCCGATGTCACGCGCCGCGAAGCCCGTGAGCCACAAGTGAGCTTTGGCTGCGATGCCAGCGGTGCCATACTCTTTCAGGAACGCTGTGAGGATAATGCCACCTGTTACAACTGGGATCAGAAGGTGGGCCACATCAATCTAACTCGCTGCACCTACAGCTGCCAGAATCCCAATGAGTATGAGAATATGTATCGAGCCTGGCTGGCCGAAGTGCCCACACCCAGTCAAGCACCATCCACTGAGCAGAGTTCTGAATTTGAGTACGATGACGAGACGGCAAGTGCCGTGACGGAAAGTATGAGAACTAAACGAGAATTGGATGTGGTGGATCCCTTGGCCGATCCGGCAAATAGTGCGGGCATAGAGCTGCACAGTGAGGAAAATGTACGTGTGATAAGGCAAACGAAAGGTGAACCCGAACCGGTTTATGTTAAACCACCACATCTCTGCATCACCGAACGGAATGAGCAGGGCGAGAATGTGGTTAAACATTGTCATGTCTATACGGAGGATACCACGAATGTGATCATGCATGCCGTAATGGGCTCAGCAGTGGCCAGTGAGGAGCAAAAAAATGCAGAAGCCGCTGGTTGGTGTCAGTATCCATTGGGTGAGTGAACAGATTGTAACAGATTCGTATTAACTGTAAACTGAACCTTAAACCTTACCAAATGTGTTAAAATTAATGCACGATACACAACATTCTTTGTTTCTTACCTAAATGAAGGAACTTTTGTTTTGCCAACTCGCGAACATGCCACATATAGCACCATCTTTCAGACTTAAGCAGCACATTTCTAGCGAGTTCCCTTGCTTAACATTTGACTGCGTACTTTAGTTTGTCTCAAGCGAATGTTTGATAGTCGTATGCACTAAGATGCGTTACTTGTTGAGGTATCCCCGATTAAAAAATATATTATTAAAATATTAAACAAAATACTACTAATTTGTGTATGTTTTTCAGAAAGAAAAGACTTGGTTGAACCAACCGGAAAAAATATTCAAAAATGTTAATCCTTTAAGAGAGGAGTTTACTAAGCGTCTTGGTGTGGTCCCTTCCACTTCTCCCTCTACTGCCTTTACTTCCTCTCTGATACTTAGAAAATATTAGTTTCTTCTAGAACTATAGAAATTAGTTTTTCTAAGAGTAAGATAATACTGTCTGCCTTTTTATACTCTGTACCGTAGGTACATAGAGTATTATAAGTTTGTGCAAAAGTATGTAACAGCCAGAAGGAAGCATCTCCAAGCCCATCTTATATATAAAATTCTTCCGTACATGGCTTTGATACCTCAATCCTACCAAACGGCTGGACCGATTTCGATGAAATTTCGTGTGAGTGTAGTAGTAACAGCGTAGGTGGTTTATATCTATAGCTGATTCTGGTAGGTCACACAGGGATCGCGTAATTTGCCATCCACGGCTTTTTTGCACCATAACTTGACCTAAACTTAATCGATTTGGATGAAACTTTATAAAGACATTCGTCATGAATAGAGGAAGGCTGATAACAAATATGGTCCGAATCGGTCAACTCTTATCGGGTACCTCTCGAACACATATATGTTTTTTTTTGGTAATTTTGTATGAGAGCTATGCTCAGTACTAAACAGATTTGAATGAAAGTTGGCATCAGAATAGTAGAATAATACACAAAATTATATTAACGCAGGACAACGTCTGACGGGGTCAGCTAGTAAAGTATATATATGCTTGATCAGCAGCAACAGCCGAGTCGATATAGCCATGACCGTCCGTATGAGTGCACAGATCTCAGAGATGGACAAAAACTTCTTATGCTTGCAGGCAAATCAAGTTTATTTTCAATTTTCGATGCAGCAATTTAAGAAAAACGTCATATCTAGCACAATTTTAAAGATAGAAGGTTCGTACCTTTTGGACATATTTAGTAATCAGTATTATTTATCGATTCGATGAAAAAATGATTTAAATCGGATGATCAATAGTCGCGTTATATGGAAATCAAACATTTATGATGGGCAGCACTGGCTGAAACCGCTATGGGCAGCACTTACAAACTTTGGGAGAGCACGTTAAAGACGGTCTTAACCGATTTTCTTAGCTGTTTTTCTAAATTCAAGCGCAAATTTGCTCTTGCTTTAAGAAATTTTATAGGAAACCTTTCAGAAAAGTTAACCTAAATTTAAAAAAAAAAAAAACTAGAAAGCTAAGCTAACTTTGTCTGTGCCAAAGTTTTTATACCCTTCCAAGTGCTCGCTTAAATATTTTCAAAAAATACTCTTTTCCCATTTTCCGTCGTTCGTATGGGAGCTATATGATATAGTCATCCGATTTGGACGAAAACTTGTATTATGTAAAAGCACGAGAAACAAACAAATACAAAATTGCAGGATGCTACCATTAAAAACAAAAAAGTTTTTATAACTAAGACTGTTTTTCAGACCTATCTATTGTATGGCAGCTATATCATATAGTTGTCCGATTTTAATAAAAATTGGTAGGATTATAAAAAATCATCAGAAAAACTAGGATTACAAAGTTTGGAGACGTTTCCATTGAAAAGAAAAAAGTTTTTCATACAAAAACTAGTTTTCCGACCGATTGTTCCTTTGGGAGCTATATGATATAGTCATCCGATTTGGACAAAAACTTGTAGAATTGTGTAAAAGCACCAGAAACAAACAAATACAAAATTGCAGGATGCTACCATTAAAAACAAAAAAGTTTTTCTAACTAAGACTGTTTTTCAGATCTATCTTTTGTATGGCAGCTATACCATATAGTTTTCCGATTTTAATAAAACTTGGTAGAATTATAAAAAAGGATAGAAAACCTACGACTACAAAGTTTGGAGACGTTTCCATTGAAAAGAAAAAAGTTTTTCATACTAAAACTAGTTTTGCGACCGATTTTTCCTATGGGAGCTGTGAGATATAGTCATCCGATCCGGTCGGTTCCGACATATTAGTAGTGTGCAGCAAAAAGAAGACTCTGTGCAAAATTTCAGCTCGATAGCTTGAAAACTGAGACTAGTTCACGTAGAAACAGACAGACGGACGGACAAAGCTCAATCGACTCAGCTTGTCACCCTGATCAAGAATATATATAGTTTATGGGGTCGGAAATGAATATTTCTATGCGTTGCAAACTTCTGGGCAAAATTATAATACCCTTTGCTTTAAAAGATTAGGAAAAAACGGTTTAAAATCAAGAAAATTTATCTTTAAAATAAGAAGAAAAAATGTATTTTAAGGCGAGTTTAAGGAATTTACCTACTTTTCTACTTAAAATTTTCTCTAACTACCATTTTATATCCCTTTTTACTATTACGGTTAAGGCGCAGCCCTTTGCTTTAACATTTTTTACTACAATAACTAAATTTGTTCTTAAACCTCCAGAGGGCTTCCAGTGTAACATACCCCAAAAACAAGTGGAATACATGCAGGCCAAGAAGAAGGGCGCCAACTGTAAGCCCATGATCGAGTGTCTGGTGGTGAATCCCTATCACGAAGAAAGTGTGCTCTCCGACAGCGAGTGTGTGAATGTAAGTTTGACAATATGTAAAATTTGATAGAAATTGGTTAATTTTAATCTATACCCAGGCCGCTGGCAATCTTGGAGAAGTATTGACCAGCTACACTGTCATTCGTCTGCTGGGCGATATCTTTCCCATGGCTGCTCTAACCCTGCTCAATACGGCTATTGTGATAGCAGTACGTGAGACTTCAGAGGGACGCGGTGAGGTGTGCCGTCAGTATGTTTGGGGTGCCATTGGCTATGTGGTGCTCTTCTCGCCATTGGATTTGTTCTTCATCAAGGATTATCCCAATCATGATGCCGTTATGACCGCCTTGATCATAGCGATTGTTTGTTTTGTGGTGGGTGCTTTGATACTGATCTTTGCCACGCAAATGCCCTTGAGTCCACCCGAATGGTGGTGGCACACCAAAACGGGCATGTTGGTGGTACCCATGTCTGCCATACGTCGCTATAGCCCGGAAATTGTTTTACTCACACTGGTTTCCATACTCTTTGGCACCTGCTGGAGTAGTATTCATACCTATCTGCACTTTACGTTTTCGGATGAGTATGCCATTACCTATGCGGGTTTGATACTCGTCCTGTTGCTCTTCTTCAATGTGGATAAGTTCATTGAGTACTGTGGACACTCGAATATATTTATTGCCGGCTTTGCCGTCTATGTCATACGTTTTACGGCCCTGAGTGATGCCCAGTGTCAGTGGCTGACTGTGGTGATGGAGGCCATAGAGCCGGCGGTGATTGGTTTGATTTGGATAACAATTATACTGTATATGCGTCATGCAATGCCCAGAAAATTGACAGCCACTGGACAGGCTATAGCGGTTTTGGCCTTCTTTGGTTTGGGTAAGTTTTTGGGAAATTTAACTTGAAATTGATTATAAATTTTGCATCTCTACACAGGCAAAGGTTGTGGCGCCTTATTGGGCCTGGCACGTGACGAGAAGTATCCCAAGCTGGAGGCCTGGCAGAGCGTCTATCAATGGCTGGCCATTGCAGCCTGCATTGTGGCTTTGGTCTATTTTGTCATCTACAATTTGATACTCGCGCCACGTTGCACTGCCAAGCCACAGCACTCAGAGGAGCTCATCTCGGGCTCGGCTTCGCAAAATCTTGCCGGCTCGGGCAATGGTGCTGGCGGTGCCAGCAATGGCAATGGAGCTGGCCATGGTGCTGGAGCCTCACTCAACGGCAATGGCAGTTACTCACCCCTGCGCGTCTATCACAACGAGAGGGGGAAGAAGGGACAATTTAGATACTAAGTCCAAATGATTCGCATGGTACAGTCAAGCCCTTCTGTTTAGATTTTAAATGTGTACGCCCAACCGCCGCCCAACTGAGGGCAGCTACCACTGCTAATAGTTTGTAATGCATATTTTTGCTAAGTGTATACAACAAAATGAACAATCTTTCTCTATTTTATTTTGTTATTTAATGCATAATTTTAATCAGGGGAAAGTCAAACAGCACATTTTCCCACCTCACATCACGTCGTTCTATTTTTATGAGTTTCCAAAATGAAGGCATCAATTTTTAATGAAACATTTGCGTGATTTTTACTAAGCATAATAAGTGAACAATATAAAATATATACAAGATACAAATGTAACAATAAAACAGAAAATGTAATTATATACACACGCACACACACACACACACAAATATAATTAATGGTAATTAAATGTTTTCAAATTAAGCATAATAACTGCCGGTATATGTGTGTGTGTGTGTGTGTGTGTGCTTGTTTTTTTAATGAGCAAGGGGACATTTAATGAGGCAAACATGGTGAGCAATGTGAGCACATTTATTATTCTCCAAATGTAATTGATAATTTGCAGAGTTCCAAAGGGTAGGAAGAAATAAGAACGCCTAGATTTGACTACTTGTGGATGCCAAGATTGGGTTGATGAAAAAGCAAGCCCATTTATAGAGTAACACACTCTACTATCGCCAAGCTCTCCTCTCAAACTATCGCCAAACTGTCTCTTTGGCGAGAGCGTTAACAAAATACAAGAAAATATTTGATGGTAGTTTTATAAGGATTCAATACATGCCCTTCAAAGTATGCAAACTTTCTTATACCCTGTTCACATTGAAAATGGGAAAAGGGGGATCATGAAGTTGTGCGAATGTTTGTAACAGGGAGAAGGAAAATTTTCCGACCCCATAAAGAATATATAATCTTGATCAGCATCAACAGCCGAGTCAATATAGCCATGTCCGTCCGTCCGTCCGTCCGTCCGTCCGTCCGTCCGTCCGTCTGTCTGTATGAACGCGTCGATCTCAGAGACTATATGAGATAGAGCCACAAATTTTTTGCAAGAAGGTAGATTTATGCTGTACGCAGATCAAGTTTGTTTCAGATTTGGAAAATTCCCACCCGTCCCCCTTTTATCCGCAAAAAACCAAGACCTCCTCTAGAAATTCTAGACCTAAACAACCGTCAGATCCACAGATTTTCAAGTTAGAGCCTCGTGGTTTAGTATGCATTAAGCTAGGCCCAATATCTATCTATTCTGAAAAGTACAATCAGATCGGACAAAAAACACCGGAGCTATAAGCGAAACAGTTGAGCTGATAAGAGCACCCCCAGGACTAGAAAAAAAGTGTTGCCTACATTTAGGATGGCATTTTGTTAGAAAGAAATAAATGAAAACAAATGAACTTGGTATTTTGTGGTCGGGAAACTCGACTGCAGTACCCTTACTTGTTTCCTTAAGGCATTATCTATTAGAACGAAACAATTTCTGGTCAAGTATAGCTGCTAAGCTATGATCATACAACCAAATGTTGAGTTAAGACATATACAAAGTAAATACCTAACTAAAATTTGTATTTTCATTTAACGTAGCATACTTCAAAGGGCATTAAGCATGATATATTTTGTGTGTATAAATGTAGTAACAGATCATTAGCCTACAACTAACTACAGGTATTTTGCATAGCATATTTTTGGGCAGTAGACAATAGTTGTGGGAGCACATACTTAAAAGTGTAAATCACCGCTTTTAAATTTGCAGAACTGTTTGGGATAGTAAAGTCTTTCATTTATCAATGAGGGTTACAACAATCGTAAAGGCTCCGCATAAAAAGAGTCCAAACAGACATTTTGGGCCACTTTAAGTTAAATTTACTATAAATGTAGACGTAATGGGCCATTTTTGTGATAACAGATTCGTGTTCCGTCCACGAAAATCATCAAAAATCACCATTAATCCTTCAATATGCTTAATAGAAAAGTATAATATTGTTGTCTTTTGTACACAGAAAAAACGAGAGTGTAAGTTAAGGTCGGCCCTGCCCGACTTCGAAATACCCGTTACTCAGCTCAGCTCGGATAAGTATGCAACATTTTTTTAACTCGGCCATTTATTATCCGATCCTTTTGAAAATTTGTGAGATTGTAGATATTGGCCATTCATATTATTATTCATTACTCAATATTTTTTATTGCGGGGGCGGGAGGGGGCGTGGCCAAAATTTGAAACAAACTTGATCTGCCTACAGACAATACTAGCTTACGTATAAAATTTGGTTGCTCTAGCTCTTCTAGTCTCTGAATCTAGGTGTTCATACAGACGGACGGACGGACAGACGAACATGGACTATATCGACTCAGCTCGTCATGCTGATCAAGAATATATATACAGCTGTTTCTATACTATCTCTTCCGTCAGTTCTAAAGCTATCGCCACCAAACTTTGCACGAAGTTTTCTAGTACAAATACGTGTCACATTTGACGGAACCCGGCCGGATCGGATGACTATAGCATATAGTTGCCATAGAAACGATCGCTCGAAAAACTAGTTCTAGTGAGAAAAGCTTTTTTGTTTTTAATGGAAATGCCTCCAAACTTTGTATTTACTAGTTTTTAATGCTTTTCCATGATTCTGCCAAGTTTGGTTGAGATCTGACAATTGTATAGTATAGCTGCCAAAGAAAAGTAAGGTTAGAAAAATAGTATTAGTGAAAAAAACTTTTTTGTCTTCAAAGAAAACGCCTCTAGACTTTGTATTTCTTACTTTGTTATGCTTTCCCATGATTCCATTTAGTTTGGTTTAAATCGGACATCTATATAGTATAGCTGTCATACAACAAAAGAGTCAGTAATGTAGTCTTTGTGAGAAAATCTTGCTTGTCTTCATTGGAAATTTCGTTCAAATCAGTTAGAGAAACGTTAAGCAAGGGTATACAAACTTCGGATGAGCCGAAGTTAACTTTCCCTCTATTTTTTTAGATGAAGGCCGATTTGTTACTAAAAATTCTTATATAATACTAAATAGTCTAGCTAGTCACGATTTTAGTCACTGTTTGAGTGCGATATAAGTGATTGATCTAATGAATGGTGTAAGCTGACGAGGAAATGCTTGATGATTATCTTATAGGAAAATTCTCTTCAACATTTTGCGTCTTGTTTTCAAGCAGGGACTAATACTGAAACGATTTATGGTACATATATATGATGGGCAGCAATTATACCTATAGATTCCCATAGATTTATGACCTAAACAATTGAAGAAAAGAAGAAAACGAGATCGAATTTTGATTCGGAATTTATCCGCATTTTTAGGTGACATTTTCTGAAATTTTTGGTCGATTTTTCTATAAGCTTATTCTTATATTTCTTTTCGGAACTTGGTCTAATATTGAAGTAATATTTTTAATGACAAAATTTTGATGCACTGTCAGGGATTTGAGTTAGTAAAGAACGAAAACACACAAAATATAAAGTACAAGGGAATTTTGAAGTCGTAGTTTGAATTTAGGATCAGCAGAAACCTTCTCAGTCCCTGCATCACCTTCCCAGTTGCTTGAAGGCCTCAAAAAATACTCAGCTTTGCCTTAAGCGACAAAATTTGTATTGGCGCCATCTATGTTTAGCTTTGGGCAGCACAAAAAGCTTCTCCAAATTCAACTAAAGCTTATCCAAGCTCTGAGCATAGCCATTGGGTATACATTCAAACTTGGACCAGTTCCTTTGAAAAGCTATTATCCTGAGAATCATTCGCCTATTCCCCATCCGCATCCTTTGCTTAATTATTTGCAGCTTTCGTTTGTTCTCGCAAAACCATTTGAAATTTATGAGCAAAATGAATTGCATTTACTCGCCCAATGACGTGGCGTAAATATTTTGCCAGCACTTCTCCGGGGCCAATATATATATATGAGCACTTGAGTGGTCAGCAGGCGACAGTGAGGACTTAGTTAACCGCAGCAGCAGCAGCTTGACCCCAAAGGATGCGGCTAATAGCCAAAAACTCAAGTGCGACCCAAGTAAATAAACACAACCGCACACACACAAGCACACACATATTTAGTTGCATAAAAGGAGTAATAAGTGCGGATTTTATGAGGCGACGCGACACAAAGACGCACAGCATGAATGTCCCAGCCAGTTGAGGTCCTCTCGCCTGTGTCTGGCCTTTGACATTACGGTTTCATGTGTGCCTGTGTGAGTGTGTGTGTCAAAGTGGCCATAAGCCACTTAAGACAGCGCGCACTTCATTAGTTTTCTTTATTGATATTTTCACAGCCACGCAAACAGTTATAAGTAGTTGTGCTGCTCGTCCTGCATGTCCTGGCGCATTAAAGACTTGGCATTGTTTCTGACTTTGATGATTTAATAAAATTGATGCTGGATTTTTAGTATTTGATGCACATTATATGCAGTGTCATTAAGTGAATTGAAATGGGTGCAATTGCAATTGACTTTGGATAATGTGAATGCATTTCCCAAATGACTCACAGTAAAGTTTGATATTGTGTTAAGAAGCACTTCCAGATTGGCTTCATTCAATTCAATCCATGAATTTTAATTAAGCTCAATTGAAATACAGAAAGCCAGCAACATCTGCACTTTAACAGCTTTAACTGGAAGACACATTTTCTCTAAAGATTCTGTTCCTAAGCTTACAATATCTTTGAAGCGAAGATTGTTTGTAGTTCTTTAAACTATCAACCTAAGAGGCTTTTAAGCTAGTCATCAGTAGACTTTGCTTAGCTTGCTTAAATATAGTTCTTTTAAAACTATCAACCTAACAGACTTTTAAGCTAGTCATCCGTAGACTTTGCTAAGCTTGCTTAAATATAGCTTAAAGTTCTGCAAACCAGGCAAAGCTTGGTCTTTTGCTTTCATTGCTGATTGCAATTCCCAACTGCTTAAAGCGGTGAGCGCATGGAGAGACATTCAAACAGCGACAGTCATCAGCGAAAAGCCTACTGAAGGTTGAATCGGGAGATTCATGAAACAGTACTGTGTAGGCAACCAGCTCTTTTTGGTGTATATAAATTCATTAGATGTTCAAATTGTGAACAAACGAAACTTTTCGTGACCCCGAGCCAACTAAAGTCACTAGTTATTATTCAAAAACATTTGAACCATATCCTATGGGTATTTTAAAAATATAGCTTTGATAGAATTAAATACACCATTGTGAATACATTAATACCCCTTTGATATTATAAAAATAATATATTAAATATTTCAGCCATGTCGTACAGGTATTGTGAAAATACATTGATACTATATAAATATATCAGGGATATTAACAAGTATCAGATTGTTGATCTGAAACATTTCACATTGATATGTTCGAAATGTACGAGTGATATTTTCGATCATATCAACTGGGCATTCTTCAGATGAAGGCCGATTCGATACTGAAAAATACCCGATTGATACTAAATATCGTGATCTTTTTTTTCTGTGTGGTATTCACCATGTTGGTCCTTTGGATATAAGCCTCCTATTCACCCGTTTACAATCGCCACCTATCAATTCTTTATGATAATCTAGACTCATTAAAATATCTTGATTCTTTTCATTGTTTGATCATCATCTCCGATTTAGCTGTATTGTTAGCCGACTTCTTACCCTAAACTCATTTGAGAAGTTGGCGATTTTCAGGGATTTTTTTTTACCGTCCTCCGTCGATTCTGCTGATTACAACATGCCCAACCGCTAATCTCTTGTTTTGTGCCGCATTGGCGATTCAGCTGAAGTCTCAGCAGACTGCTGGCTGCCATCGATTGCTCGCCTGCTCTGACGCATCTACAGCTCTTCTATCTATTTCATTTTCCTGAACACAGGAAAAGTTTGTTGACAATTTATTATACTCATCGCTTTTGATTTTTTTTTTGGTTCCAATTTGGAGTTTCGTTTTCTAATCATAATTTTGATAATACCAAAAATCACATATAATAAAAATCAGCAAAATTATTATAAGTATAAGGACCTCCAATTGGGGGCTTGAGCCAAAATTGAACAAGGGTTAGGCCACCTAAATAAGGTTAAAAGTTTTTAACCAAAGGTTTTGGTTCGAAACTTGATTGGTCCTTATTTCTTAAAGACATGATCGATAAGCATTTACTGTGCTGAATACTTACAATAATGTGGCCTGTTTTTGTTATCGATATCGATCAAATCAGGAGGAATCGGAATAGTTATTGCGACTTTTCGATTTGGATCCATTTTGCTGTGTAGATGGCCAAACCTGTAAGCCGTATCCTCTGATTGGTTCTTGAAAATCAGAGCTTTAAGCCATAATTTAGAAAAATATAAGCTTTAGATTTGAATTTATGAGAATGATATTGTATAATCGAGTGACTCTGCTACTTCTTTAATCAAACATTAAAATTCTAAGGTGGAATAGACAGTAAGATGTTCAAAACATTACAATGTTTGACTCAGACGAATCTGTATCAATGCCATTAAAGACTCTTATGATCATTTTTCAGCAGATTTCAAGTCTCTGTAGCCGCACTATGGATCAGACACAACAAAATCCTTAGGCAGTATCCCAGATCTTAGCAAGTAACAAAAACATGTTGAACCGAACCGAAACTTTGTTGCTTAGGTTGAGGTTCAGTTATTTTTTGACACTTGGTTAGGTTAAAGGTTCGGTTCACAGTTTAAGACAAGTAAAGGCGCTGCAGTCGAGTTTCCCGACTACAAAATGTTTCCTTCTCCCTGTTATATACATTCGCACAACTTCATGATCCCCCTTTTCCCCTTTCAATGGGAACAGGGTATAAAAAGTTTGAATTTTAGACATTACAGATCGGGTATGAGTTAGGCTTTTGGACTGAAGTAAAGTCAAATATTTATACTCTGTACCGTAGGTACATGGAGTATTATAAGTTTGTGCAAAAGTATGTAACATGCAGAAGGAAGCATCTCCGACCCCATAAAGTATATGTATTCTTGATCAGCATCAACAGCCGAGTCGATATAGCCATGTCCGTCTGTCCGTCTGTCTGTCCGTATGAACGCACAGATCTCAGAGATGGTAAGAGATAGAGGTTTGACGTGTATGGGACATATGCTTCTTATGTCTGCAGGCAGATCAAGTTTATTTTCAATTTTGGACACGCCCCCTCCCGCCCCCGCAATTTAGAAAAAACGTCATATCTCCCACAGTTTTGAAGATAGATGGCTTGTTCCTTCTGGACATATTTAGTTATTAGGATAACTTATCGATCCGCCAAAGGAATGAAGAAGATCGGATGAACGGTTTTCGAGTTATGATCAAAAGACAAATTTTCTTGGTACAGAGTATGTTATAGTCGGGCTTGACCGACTTTCTTTCTTGTTTTTTTATAGGGAAAACGAAATATTTTCATTGATGGGGCAATGGCTACAGCTGTTGTAACTTTCTATTTATGAAAATATGTGGTAGGACTGGCCTACAAGCCGAGCTCATCTCATTCTCTCAAAAATAATAAAGCGAGAAAGCCAAGCTAACTTCGTCTGTGCCGAAGTTTTTATACCCTTGCAAGTGCTCGCTTAAATATTTTCAAAAAATACGCTTTCCCATTTTCCGACCGATCGTTCGTATGGTAGCTATATGATATAGTCATCCGATTTGGACAAAAATTTGTAGAATTATGTAATAGCACGGGAAACAAACATATACAAAATTGCAGGATGCTACCATTAAAAACAAAAAAAAGGTTTTTCTAACTAAGACTGTTTTTCAGACCTATCTTTTGTATGGCAGCTATATCATATAGTTGTCCGATTTTAATAAAAATTGGTAGGATTATAAAAAATCATCAGAAAAACTAGGATTACAAAGTTTGGAGACGTTTCCATTGAAAAGAAAAAAGTTTTTCATACTAAAACTAGTTTTCCGACCGATTGTTCCTTTGGGAGCTATGAGATATAGTCATCCGATCCGGTCGGTTCCGACATATTAGTAGTGCAACAGCAAAAAGAAGACTCTGTGCAAAATTTCAGCTCGATAGCTTCAAAACTGAGAGACTAGTTCGCGTAGAAACAGACAGACAGACGGACGGACTAAGCTCAATCGACTCAGCTCGTCACCCTGATCAAGAATATATATTTCTATATATTTCTATGTATTTCTATGCGTTGCAAACTTCTGGGCAAAATTATAATACTCTTTTGCAAGGGTATATAAAAAGGTTAAGATATCTGGTCTAATATCCATCCCAAGTAAAAAGGAGCCACAGTTTCAGGCCGAATCTAAGCGGCGTTGTTAGATCATGCAAAGTAAAGGTCAAGTTTGTCCTAAGGCGGGATCGAACTCATGAACTCTTGCACAGGAGGCACACACACTACCCGCTGCACCACACCCGGCCACACTTATCCATTTATCCATAGTTTTTAATGAACAACAGCTTGATAGACAGCTAACTAATGGATTTTTTTGATTGTCAAACAAACACAGTTAGTTTTAACTATTTCAAAAATTTTCTATAATTTTGAATAACAATTTAGGGGTTATTTAAATTTTTCACGACCCAACCCAATTGCTAACTAATAGTCCTAAAACCAAACTCTCCCTACTCAAAATTTTTGTTATATCCATTTGCAAATCCCATCCCATTCTATGGCTTTTGCCAAACCCCCAACTGAAGTACATTTCTCATTCAGTTGAGCGACACCTCTGGCCATATTTCAATTATATGAGACTCATTCTGCTTCCACTTGAACGTTCCGCTTCACACAGCCGGAACTTTTCAAAATGAATAAATTGCTTTTAAAACTCACAGAATACAAAAAAAAAATTGTCCACAAAAGAAGTGTGCTAAAAAATATTCATTTATTTTCGCCTACTCCAAGGAAACACAAATAATAAAAAAAAAACTCAAACAAATTGCGAAAAATAACAAATTAGCATGGAAAGTGAATGACAAAGTGAAATGGCTGCACATTTTTTAGCCACAAAATTGACTCCCAGAAATCACAAACCAAATACAAAATATTTAAGCAAACAATTTCGTAAAAATTAAATTGTGCATTCGTGCAAATTTGCACATTAAAAACGAAACAAAAGAGCGAGTTTTCACACGTGCAAACTAGACAAAAGTGCAGCGGAGCTCATAAATTGCCGCCACCCGCCCTGAGGGTATTTTCTTGCCTTGCAAATGATCAAAATAATTACACGGAGCGGCGTTTTATTTTTCTGTTTTTGTTTTTTTTTTTGTAACAACTTCAAAATGATGAAAATGAGTTTTCTTTACAAACAAAATTAAAAGTAAAGGAAGAGAGGAGACAAAATTGTGCACACCCGAATCCAACGATGTGCAAAGTTATTTTTCACAAGTGCTTTGGACTCCTACTCCTCGCACTCCTTCCACTCCTCCCGCTCTCCCACTGCCGATGCGGCTGCTGTCGCCTGCATGTGGCCATGTGGTTGTGTGGATTTCCTTTAACTTATGGTTAGAGCTGTATGCAGTCTGGGGTGTGCTGCATATTCCCATTTTTATGCTGTGCAAATGACAGCAATTTTTCATAGCACCAAAGCGCCGGGCTAAACTTCCATCCCCACACCCCCAACCATACCACACCACACTACACACACAAGCCCAGCCTTAAGCGTCTGTTCTCTTGTCTTTTGCGAGGTGCCAAGTGACAATAATTTTGCCTCTTTCCACGCAACGTACTTGGTTTTTGTTTTTCTGTCAGTGCCTAATTGCCAAAAGGCTGAGGCAGGCAAGCCGAAAACCCAAAACCCAAAAAAAAATAAACCCTCAAGTGCAACTGCTTCAGTTTATCACACATACGCCCTGTGGTAAGCAACCAGGGGGATTTAAATGAAGTAAATTGTTGTAGTTTATGTGAAAATCAAAGTATATATACACAGATTGTGGTATTTGTGTAGAATTAGCTTTTATGTAAAAGCCAGAAAACTTCACACATTCAAGTTAAGCAGCTCAGCAGCGCCAATTGCTTTATAATTTGAACAAATTTGTAAAAAAAATTATTCTTCAAGAATTTTACTCAAAATTTTGGTAACTTTCATACCACAAATTGGCCTTGTTTTTTTATACCCTGTTCCCATTGAAAATGGGAAAAGGGGGGATCATGAAGTTGTGCGAATGTATGTAACAGGGAGAAGGAAAATTTTCCGACCCCATAAAGTATATATATTCTTGATCAGCATGAACAGCCGAGTCGATATAGCCATGTCCGTCTGTCCGTCTGTCCGTCTGTCCGTCTGTCCGTCTGTCCGTCTGTCCGTCCGTCCGTCCGTCCGTCCGTCCGTCTGTCCGTCTGTCCGTCTGTCTGTCTGTATGAACGCGTCGATCTCAGAGACTATAAGAGATAGAGACACAAATTTTTGCACGAAGGTAGATTTATGCTGTACGCAGATCAAGTTTGTTTCAGATTTGAAAAATTCCACCCCGTCCCCCTTTTATCCCCAAAAAACCTAGACCTCCTCTATAAATCCAAGACCTAAAAAGCCGTCAGATCCACAATTTTCAAGTTAGAGCCTCGTGGTTTAGTATACATCAAGCTAGGCTCAATATCTATCTATTCTGAAAAGTACAATCAGATCGGACCAAAAACACCGGAGTTATAAGCGAAACAGTTGGGCTGATAATAGCCCTCAGGACTAGAAAAGTATTGCCTACATTTAGGATGACATCTTCAAAAATTCAAAAACAAATAAATGAAAATAAATGAACAGGGTATTTTGTGGTCGGGAAACTCGACTGCAGCGCCCTTACTTGTTTTTTATTATTTTTGGTTACAGAAACTGCCTTGTTCTTCTTCGACCTTCTACATTTCACTACATTTATGCGGTGTATAAGTTACTGGGGTGCAGGTTTTTTCATTAGAATCAGGCATCGAGGCATGCACTACCCCCCTCCTCTCACGAAAAAAATACAAAAAAATAAGGAAGTTCTTTGTCTTTAGGCGTAAAACTTTGCTAATTACTGTGAAAATTTTCGCAACGTGCTAGAACTTTTTTTGTTATTTTTTTTTGTGTGTGTGTGTGTGTGCCTCTTTTTGTTGCTGGCTGCCCCTAGGGCGTGTGTGAGTGTGTGTGTGTGTGTGTGTGAGTTCAATTTAAGGTGTTGACTTTTTAATTCTTGTTTGTTTACTTGGATAGGGAGAGAAAGAACAATGAAGGTGGGGCCACCTTTTAATTTTACGCCAGTTTTCATTAATTTGCCAGGGATTCGTTTTTAGATTGTTAAGTCTGGCATATGACTTGTTGTAGATGGTGTTTAGGAGCGAAAAGACATTAAACACGGTAAAGATTCCTTCAACAATCAGAATACTTTGTTTTATTAGAAGGTAATCTTCGGGAAGTACACAGAGAGAAAAAAAAGGATAAGACAATGAGTCCATTGGATGATATCGGTATTCATTTAGAATGGACATTTCGGTTATAACAAAATATCCAATTGATACTACGAAATATCTCTTGAATGATTTCGGTTGACATTTAGAATGGTTATTTTTTAATAGATATTTTTAGATATTAAAATATCCATTTTTATGTCAAATAGATCTTAAATTTGTTTCAAACGGAGCTGAAAATCATACAAAGAATATGAAAAGTGGATATTTTTAAATAAAACAAGTAAGGGCGCTGTAGTCGAGTTTCCCGACCACAAAATACCCTGTTCATTTGTTTTCATTTATTTCTTTGTGACAAAATGTCATCCTAAATGTAGGCAACACTTTTGGTAGTCCTGGCCAACAACTGGGTGGGGGTTGTGCTCTTACTGATTCGCTTATAACTCCGGTGTTTTTTGTCCGATCTGATTGTACTTTTCAGAATAGATAGATATTGGGCCTAGCTTGATGCATACTAAACCACGAGGCTCTAACTTGAAAATTGTGGATCTGACGGTTGTTTAGGTGTAGAATTTCTAGAGGAGGTCTTGGTTTTTTGGGGATAAAAGGGGGACGGGTGGGAATTTTCCAAATCTGAAACAAACTTGATCTGCGTACAGCATAAATCTACCTTCGTGCAAAAATTTGTGGCTCTATCTCTTATAGTCTCTGAGATCGACGCGTTCATACAGACAGACAGACGGACAGACGGACGGACGGACAGACGGACAGACGGACAGACGGACAGACGGACAGACGGACAGACGGACAGACGGACAGACGGACAGACGGACAGTCGGACAGACGGACAGACGGACAGACGGACAGACGGACATGGCTATATCGACTCGGCTGTTCATGCTGATCAAGAATATATATACTTTATGGGGTCGGAAAATTTTCCTTCTCCCTGTTACATACATTCGCACAACTTCATGATCCCCCTTTTCCCATTTTCAATGGGAACAGGGTATAAAAAAGGATATTAAGAACTATCCATACCAATTGGATCTTTTACATTGGTACCTTTTTTTCTGTGTACATTTTATAAATATCTTTTTATTCATAAAAAAGTTTGTTGTCCTGACTGACTGACTGATTGACAATCTACGCACAGCCTGAATGGTAACAGAAAGCTGAAACTTGGACAGGAAAACTATTTTGAGGTCTTTGTAAACTCCACCCCAAGGCGGGGGAAATGTTTGCATGGAAAACCATTTTGTTCTTTTCCTTCAATTGACTTGAAACTCAGTTTCAGACCAAAAATTGTAAAATAACGAATTGAACGTATTTCACTAGCTTCGGAAATGTAAAAGTTTAGGGAAAATTTTGCCTGAAAAAAACACTTTTCATTCGATTGACTCTGTTTGTAAAGGCACTATCCCACACTCAAGCTGTGGCGGCAGCAAGCAAAGCTTTAAACACCAAAAGAACTTGAACGAGAAAGCCAAGCTAACTTCGTCTGTGCCGAAGTTTTTATACCCTTGCAAGTGATCGCTTAAATATTTTCAAAAACTACTCTTTTTCCCATTTTCCGACCGATCGTTCGTATGGTAGCTATATGATATAGTCAACCGATTTGGCCAAAAACCTGTAGAATTATGTAAAAGCACGAGAAACAAACAAATACAAAATTGCAGGATGCTACCATTAAAAACAAAAAAGTTGTTCTAACTAAGACTGTTTTTCAGACCTATCTTTTGTATGGCAGCTATACCATATAGTTGTCCGATTTTAATAAAAACTGGTAGGATTATAAAAAAAACATAGAAAACCTACGATTACAAAGTTTGGAGACGTTTCCATTGAAAAGAAAAAAGTTTTTTATACTAAAACTAGTTTTCCGACCGATTGTTCCTATGGGAGCTATGAGATATAGTCATCCGATCCAGTCGGTTCTGACATATTAGTAGTGTGCAGCAAAAAGAAGACTCTGTGCAAAATTTCAGCTCGATAGCTTTAAAACTGAGAGACTAGTTCGCGTAGAAACAGACAGACAGACGGACAGACGGACGGAAGGACAGACAGACGGACAGACAGACAGACAGACAGACAATCGACTCAGCTTGACACCCTGATCAAGAATATATATAGTTTATGGGGTCGGAAATGAATATTTCTATGCGTTGCAAACTTCTGGGCAAAATTATAATACCCTTTGCAGGGGTATAAAAATAGTTTAAAAAAATTTAAACAAAATAACTATAATTAATGTATGAAACAGCAATTTCACGCTGTGGTAATATCACGTCTCCTTGAATGTTAAAGCTGTAAGAGACCAGGCCCTAAAACAAGGAAGCTTGACGAAAATCTCATCTATCAGAAACACGGCCATTTGTCATATTACCAACTACTGAAAGGTTGCTACTTTCTTTCCTAGAAAATTGTTGTAAAGTTCTGTTCCCTACCAGCAATTATTTTATATAATTGTTGATCACATTTAGGTCATTTTTGAATCCACGGTCTGATTAAAAAAGACATAACTACGGATAAAAATGGAGAAAATGGTAACCTAGCCGCAAAACTTCGTGAAGAGTCGATTTAAACTCGTTCTTCTGTACAATTAAGATTGAATTTTGAGTCATTTGCGAGTCTTTTTCAAGACACATTTTAATAAATCACTTCAAAAAGGATCGAACAAGTAAAATAATCTTCTAAATGTTGGGTGGGACGCGGCAACCTTCGGTTTGGCGGCGTAAGAGCCATGGCCTAACCCACACACTGCGTTGAGAAAATCAAGCTTTTCGCTTCTTCTTGCTCCAGAGGCCCCCACTATGCAGGCAGCTGCATTAAATCTTTAAGCATGTATGTTTGAGCCGATTTGTGATTTTCATATATTAAAAAGTTCGCCTGTTGGCTGGGAAAACTCTCTGAAAATTCTGTTATCAAAAAATGATTATTCTCCGATTGATTTAAAATTCGGGTTGTGGGGTTAGTATGCGAAACAATTTAAGATTTCCTTTTCCGAGGTTGGGAATCTGCTCCCAAAGTGTGAAATTCACTTGAAACTTGATTTGTAAGAATACTTGTAAGAATTTCTTGTAGTCAAATACTATTTTGCAAGAATTGAGAAATGGTTAATTTCAGGGATGCAAACCAATCTAATATAATTACTGGTTCGGTTCAGTGGTTCAGACAGATTCTGAACCGCCGGTTCGGTTAATTACACGGTTTTTGGAACTGACTGAACCGCGGTTCCGGTTCGGTTCAGTGGTTCACACAGGTGCATTATAATTTCTATTGTCATGTGACTTTTGCACACTTTTAAATTGAATTCCTATAATCCATTTGAATATCTTTAAAACCCTTAGAAGAATGTCGCAAATTTATTGTGCCAGATTCAAAGAATTCGTCTATAAGATCCTAGAGGAATGATCTTTAAAAACAGAGAATGCCGGCCAGAAAAGATTAGAATAGGTAGGTAGGTAGTTCCGGCTGACCCCAGATGGGGTCACACATAGACCTTAGGGTCCTTAATGAGGCCGGGTGATTATTTGGGTACGTTTGTCTTAGAAGATTAGAATAGAAAAGTATAAAAACTCTCCTGGTTAGCATTGAATTAAAAAGATTAAGGTATTAGAGATAATTCCAAATATTGTCCACTAGAGGAAAGAATGTACATTGATGGTACGTATTAGAGCCCTGCATGAGTGGAATCAAAGTGCCCTTTGATTCATGTTTAAAAAAAAAGGTTCAAGTAAATCAAGTCTGAAAATATTTTGATTCGAGTTAGTCAGCTCAAATTTATAATGACTCCAAACAGATCAAGCTCCAAACAGATCAAGCTCCAAATAGATCAAGCTCCAAATAGATCAAGCTCCAATCTGTGCTCCAGTGGTTCATTAGATCAAGGAAGTTTAATTGGCCCAGTTATGTAGAAACTGCACACCGCCGACTTGCTGGTTTCAGACCCCTAAAACACCTCCACTTATGCTCCTGATACAGCCTTCTTGGCTTCCAGTCGATGCGTAACTACCCCATACCTAACTCCCCCATGTATAAAAACCTTGACAGCAGATATAAAGAACACTGCAGCACTTTCTGCAGCCAAAAAGTTTGCGACCTTCCCTTACTTCTTCCGCGCTTTTGGCAAATCTTGAGTTCTCCTGAAATAAACTACCTTTTGATGCTTTCTGAGATTGTCTCTGAAGACTCGAAGGAATTCGATGAGGACTATTTTTGAATTAAGGAAAACATTGAATTAGTAGAGTTATCTGTGGGGTCCAACCATTTTTTCGGCAATCGACTAATCGTTTAAACGTGCTAAAAATTAAACCACCATTTAATGTAGTAAGTTATAGATTGGTTTAAGTCCAGTGCAGTCTCGATATAGCCATGTCCGTCTGTCCGTTCCTCCGTCCGTCTGTCCGTCATGTCCGTCTGTCTGTCCGTATGAACGCACAGATCTCAGAGATGGTAAGATATAGAGGTTTGACATGTATTTGACATATGCTTCTCACGCCCCCGCCATTTGGAAAAAACGTCATATCTCCCACAGTTTTAAAGATAGACGGTTTGTTCCTTCTGGACGTATTTGGTAATCAGGTAACTTATCGATCCGCCAAAGGAATGGTGAAGATCTAATAAACGGTTTTCGAGTTATGATCAAAAGACTTTTCGCTGCTGCAGCGCTGTAGCACCGCTGCTTTCAGCTGCTACTGCAGCATCAAAGTTTATGCTGAGCGTATAACTTCGTTGGTACAGAGTATCTTATAGTCAGGCTTGACCGACTTTCTTTCTTATTAATAGTTCTTGATTTTGCAATAAAATTAGAATTTTTAATAAAAACAAGTCCAGAAACTTATGACATTAAGGCTCTGAGCTGTTAATATTGACATTGAACCCTATGAGCTATTTGAGTTGAGCATGAGCTGAGCTGAGCTGAACTATTTCAAACAGATCATATAGCTCATGCCTCATGTCATGAGCTATAATTCAATGAGTCAATAATTTTGTGAACAATGACTTGAAATTCATAGATAGATCAAATCAGTAAGAAAGTCAAGGGGAACTTTGATTCATCTCATGCAGGGCTCTAGTACGTATATTAAGAGATCGGAGGGCAATTACAGAAGACTTACAGAATTACTCGTTCTTAAATTTTCGTTAGGTCAACCTAAAAAGTTCCGGCATAGGTAAGAATGTAGAGAGTCGAACGATATGTAGAAAAATTGTCTTGGGGAAACGATTCAAATTCCCAAAATAATAAGTATCATTGGCTAGAGGAAAGTGACTCCCGTCTTAAAACTCGTCAGAGAGCTGAACCGAACCGAACCGTTTTTATTTGTGGTTTCGGGTTCGGTTCAGCAATTCTTAAAGGAAGCCGGTTCGGTTTGTGGTTCGGTTCACCAGCTGGAATAAGCGGTTCGGTTCGGTTCAAAACCGGTTTGCATCCCTGGTTAATTTTTTGATGTTAAACAAGTAGGAAAGTCCGTCAAGCCCGACTATAACATACTCTGAACCAACAAAAGTTTATGCTCAGCATTAATTTTAAAGCTGAAAGCAGCGAACATTCTTTGCTTATAACTTGACTTTTGTTCATCAGATCTTCCCCAATCCAATACGGACGGAGGGCTCAATAAACTTGACTGTCAAGAATCTAAATCGGAGAGAAACATAACGAACGAAAATGCAACAATTGCAAATGAGAGGGGCTTTTCGAAAGTATGGAAAATGAGCGGAACATACACAAATGCATGAGGAAGATCAAGACACAGCTAATCCTTACACCCTTGGCGAAAGTCTACTTAAAGCGGATGGAGCTCTAACGCAGTTGGCTGCAGCAGTTGAAACAACACGTCGCCTGCAGTCATTAACTCTCCGAACGTGTGAGAACCTCTCCCAAGGCCGTGTGTCTGCTTTGAGAATTTTTCGCCATCTACTGTCATTAATCACATCTGCACACAAATCTGTCGGGTCACACTAATGGCCTGTGCTTTACACATGTAACTCATGTGAGGAGCCTACTTCCCCACTCCACCCATGGCCACCGCCACCAACCCCCACCCACCACTACCTAGGTTTGCTGGTCAACGTCTGCTGCACTCTACTTACGTTCCACTTCACATCGTCGTTGTTCATCTCACACACATCTCTGTGTGCCACCCAATCTCTTTGGCCTGTCTGTCTGGCTTGGTGGGTGGTGGGGGGGTGGGAGCAGCGTTTTTTATCGATAAACTGCAATCAATTTTTACAAATGGGATTATTTTCCCAGCTCCTGCAAACGAATTGTAATTTGTTTTCCCATGCATTTGTTATTGTTCCACCTCTTTGACTGTGCAGTGGCAGTGGCGGAGGAGTCTTAGTGAAGTCGCCGCATTATCTTCTATCTGCACACCATACATATGTAGGTACATACATAGGTAGGTGGTTGGGTTGGGTTGGTTGGGTGGGTGCCTGCAATGCAAAGCAGCTTTCGATAGAGATTTATGCTTGTTGGTAGTTTTGCTCATAAAAATGCATTTTTATTGCTTTGACTTTTTCCATCTCTGTCTCTTTCCTGTGGCTTTGAATATTGAGTTAGGTTCGCTCTCGGTAACAGCGCCAAAAGGTATGCAGCAGATTCGACAGATTCTTCTTTCTATTTTTGGGCGCTTTGTCGCCAACGCCTCGTAAAAACTGTAATCAGGCAAAATAAATAGGGCCATAAAATAAGTTTCTATCTTTTATTGCCCAGCCGCATAAAAATTAAGCACACAAACCGAGCAAAAAAAAAAAAAAAGCAGAGAAAAATAACTTACTTAACTTTTATTTCTGCAATTTGTGCCTAATGGCAGTGCAATGTTAATGGATTTTTAATACTTTTCCGCTTGTTGAAAGGATTTCTATTTAATTGTTGGGCCATAAATTTTGCAGGCCAGCCATCGGTGTGGGGGGGGGGGGCGTGAATGGCCTCGAGGTTTCACTTAAAGCTTTAACCGAGAGTAACTGCTGTCTCAGCAACGAGCTGCCATCTAAATAATAGCTAAAATCAATTGATGTCTAGTTTTATCAATGCAGTTGCTTTGGCAGCCAAATTGCATTTATGGCTTTGCGCTTTTATTTCATTTCGCACATGCAATTTGCCACCGCTCTCAGCTCTCAACTCTCCGCACTGAGTACCTCTACGCACCAGAAATCTTTTCAAACATTTTTCTATACAAACCATCGCGCGTGGCTGGCACCAAATGAAGCAACATTTTCTCTCAAGAAAATGCGATTTGTGCGCTTTTTTGAATGCAAGAGATGTAACAGCCACAACCCCCCCCCCCCCCCCCCGTCAACCGCCCAGCAATCCGAACTCCCCACAGACTCGCTTATCCTTTGACGTTGCAGCAAACTGCCTGGGCAAGCGGAAAAAAAGAAAACTTTTGAAAAAAGGCGAAGCTGGCTAATAGAGAAATTCGCTGACCAAGCAGCGACAACTAGAGACATTTGGAAATAATTTAGTTAAGGTATTGAGAACCAAAGTTGAGGAAAATTATAATTAATGGATTGAGCAGTTTGTTTACAGCTATAAATTACATTATAAAGGTCCAAGTTAGTAGTTGCAAATGAAGGGGTAAAAGGAAACTAAGAAGTTTGATGCAGAACTTGTTCTACTCTAGCTATAAATATATTATAGATGGAAAAATGCAAGAAATTGTTTCACCAAGAAAGTGAAATGAATAGACAAAGTGTAGCTGTGAGTGACTCGCCCTTTGTTGAGCAGCTAAACTAATCTTAAAATAAGTAAAACAAAAAAAAAGAAGCTGTGTAATTAGAAGTAAGTATAAGAACCAAGACAGCAGGAAAACTAGAGAAAGCTAAGCTAACTTTGTCTGTGCCGAAGTTTTTATACCCTTGCCAGTGATCGCTTAAATATTTTCAAAAAATACCAGAGCTGCAAACCGGTTTTGAACCAAACCGGTTCGAACCCGGAATTCCGACTTTCAGATAACTGTGAACCGAACCTTGAACCGAACCTCTAAAGGTATTAAAGCTGAACCTGAACCCGTTCCGAACCCAAAGTTTCGGTTCGGTTCAACAACAATTATAAATTTGAACTATTTCCCAGTAACTTCTTCTGTTATCCTGATAGAATTATCCACATTACTGTGGAAACACTTTTCGTAGGGCTGTATGCGGAACTTTGAAGTTTTTATTTCGTCACAATACTTTATATAAGTAAAAACACATTGTCATTGCTTTGATGGTCATGAGCTGTATGAAAGTGTTTCTATTTATATAAAGTATTGTGAAACCCCATCCCAACCCAAAATCGAGACAATTCCCTAACAGTTTATGTGGGTTTTAGGTCGATTACTATATAAATATTCTATGCTATATAAATGCTATATACTATATAAACAAGCTTGGCTGAACCAAGGTTCGAACCAAAACCTTGGCCCAAAAACCTTGAACCTCAAAATTCTGAACCTGAACCATTGGTTTTTTTTGGTTCAAACCCGCGAGCCGGAGATCCAAGAAATTTTTTGGGTTTGCAGCCCTAAAAAATACTCTTTTTCCCATTTTCCGACCGATCCTTCGTATGGTAGCTATATGATATAGTCAACCGATTTGGCCAAACATTTGTAAAATTATGTGAAAGCATGTGAAACAAACAAATACAAGATTTCGGGATGCTAACATTAAAAACAAAAAAGTTTTTCTAATTAAGACTGTTTTTCAGACCTATCTTTTGTATGGCAGCTATACCATATAGTTGTCCGATTTTAATAAAACTTGGTAGAATTATAAAAAAACATAGAAAACATATGAATACAAAGTTTGGAGACGTTTCCATTGAAAGGAAAAAAGTTTTTCATACTAAAACTAGTTCTCCGACCGATTGTTCCTATGGGAGCTATGAGATATAGTCATCTAATTCGGTCGGTTCCGACATATTAGTAGTGCGCAGCAAAAGGAAGACTCTGTGCAAAATTTCAGCTCGATAGCTTTAAAACTGAGAGACTAGTTCGCGTAGAAACAGACAGATAGACGGACAGACGGACGGACAAAGCTCAATCGACTCAGCTCGTCACCCTAATCAAGAATATATATAGTCTATGGGGTCGGAAATGAATATTTCTATGCTTTGCAAACTTCTGGGCATAATTATAATACCCTTTGCAAGGGTATAATGAAAGGTCTTGAAACATCTTCACTAGCGGAGCCCGAAAATGCAACCGGAAAGCCTGACCAGGTGAGCAATCGACGACAGCAATTTACCGAGCTTATGACATCCCAGAGTGAACAATTGCAAGCGTCAAGGAATAATCATTTTAAACGGCAGGCCAGGCTGAGTTCTGAAAGAGCTTTGCAACAGGCGAGCAATCGACACCAGGCATATCGAACTCTAGAGAGCTGCTGAGAATGCGCAACAATCTCAAATGAGGCAGTCTAGGCTACGTTTTGCAAAAATGTTGTAGCAGGAGAGCAATCGATGCCTACTAATTGCTAAACACAACGCATACCAGAGGGCTGCTGGAACAGCGCTACAATCTCAATCAAGTTGAACCAGTTTAGGTCAGGTTTAGATATGCACTAATGCCAGAACAGGCGAGCCAACGACTCCCGCAATTTGGCATTGCGCATCGCTTCTCAGAAAGCTGCTGAGACTGCGCAACAATCCAAATGGTAGGCTAGGCTACGATTTAGAAAATCGCCAGAGCAGGAGAGCAATCGACGCCAGTAAAACCATTTCAGTTGCGATTAACTTTTGCTGCTTCAGTCAGGTTATGTTGTACACACAGAGAGAAAAAAAGGTTTTTAAAATAAATCGATTTTCTGATTTCCCCTAACCATTTGTGCTGGATATATCTTAAATATCCTTTTGATATACTGGAAATTTTGAAAATTGCTAAATTCTTAAATAAATTTAGATACTGAAAAGGATTTAGTAGATGACAACTATAGACAGGCCAATGAAAGGTGTAGATTGAATGGTTAACAAAACCACGAAATTTGCTCCAAGAGTTCTCTAGAAGTTGGTAAAGATCGAACTTTCTATTAGAAACTCGATTGTTTTTGGGTAGCTTCAACTTAATTCACCCGAAAATCAAACCTTAAAGTTCTGTTACTTGAAAGAAATT
This sequence comes from Lordiphosa fenestrarum, assembly GCA_035044985.1. Classification (NCBI taxonomy): domain Eukaryota; kingdom Metazoa; phylum Arthropoda; class Insecta; order Diptera; family Drosophilidae; genus Lordiphosa; species Lordiphosa fenestrarum. Next base: position 64,954 of record JAWNNO010005255.1, on the reverse strand, counting down.
CTTCTCCAGTGCCTGCATGTCAATATTCGCCATTCGATATTAATGACTTTTTAATACTCTTTTTCTTGTTTTTTTTTTGTGTTGTTGTTTGTTTTCTTTTTTTATCTGTGAAACAATCGCATCATAAATCTCATTAAAGAAAGGCTGAGCCGCGAATAATACTGAAAAACAATATTCAAACCGAACTCTTGCCATACACAATTTATCATAAATATTTTGTAAATTGATAATGCCAACGCCTAGGACTGGGCCGCCGAGTTGATTAATTACCGCAATGACAACAACAATTGCGATAGCAACAATGCAAAAGTTATCGCTGCAAAAATATTTTTCAAAAATTTCAACGCTCGCGCATGATTTATGTTTACAGAAGAGAGAGAGAGAGGGAGAGAGGGAGGGAGTTGCGGCTAAAGGGAGACAGCCAAAGTACTGAAAGGTCTTCGCACAGTTTGCTCTTTGATGCCTGCACTTTTTGTTTTTGATTTGTTTAATTAAAAACGCAAAACTTTTGCGGTTCACAGTCAAATTAAATTATGTTCAATTTAACTTTTAGGTTATTCTCTGCACAGAATGAGAAAAACAATTTCAAATTTGAGTGCGTTGCTGACCCACTGGTTGGTGGATGGATGGATGGATGGTTGGTTGGTTGATGGGACTTATCAAATGTGTCGAAACTCAAACAAGGGCGCAAATTTACCGCAAGCCAAGCTACTGGCTACGGTTTCAGCACACAATTTGTGACAAGTTGTTTGGCCTTTGTACGAAGTTTCGTTTGACATTGTTTCAAGGTTTTTTCTCTTTTTATTGGAGGGGAGCGAACCAAAACTTGAGCAACATTTTGCGTAAAGTGTTTGCTAACAAGTTAAATTAGGCCAACGGTTGTAGCCACTCTAAGTGTGTCCCAGTTATTTGAGGGCAATAATTAACCGACTCTTTTGACTGTAGTTATGAGTTGTACGGCCGTTAATGAGTTGGCTAGTTGGTTACCTAAGAAACTTCATTAAAAACAAAGCGCTGAATTGCTCATTCCTTGCCAATAGTCTAAGACAATCCCCCCACTTAGGGCATCAAATCATTCCCCACACACACAGTTTACACGCTTGACTCTTAATAGCCAAGTAATTTCTCTTATATGAACGCATAAACTAAACTTGATGATATAATTAAGGCGACTAGCACAATTGCAACTCAATAACTTATAGAACACCAGAGAGCAGATTTTGAGAGCACATTAACCCATCAAAAGTGCAGAGCAGCCGCTGCTACCACGTTTTAACAGCTGTCAGTTTTATGGCGCGTGACTTTTACGACAGCTGACTGCTGTGAAAGGTGGTGAGAGCGGGGGCGCGAGAGTGGGGGGGGGGGGGGGAGGGAGGCCACAGGCTTTCCGCTCGCGGCGATTTTCGGAAATCGGTTTTAATTGCCAACTAAAACAAAAATAACAGCGAGAACAGCCATAACAATCCGCCTGCGTCAAAAAGTATGCTACAGTTTTTGGCAACAAAAACGCATTAAACCAACGAGTAGCAGGGAATGGCGGTGGGGGGGCATACAGCCATAAAAATAGTTTTATTTTGAATGTTATTGATGTTGGCGTGTAAATGTTTGGCTGCTGCATTTTATTACATTTTGCCCCAAACTCATTTTAATGTGGCATACAAAGCGAGTTGATTGGTTTCCTTCTCAAATTAAATGCAACGAGTGATTTTGCTGCCATGGCAGGAAGCTGTGTGTGTGTGTGTGCTTTTTTTTCAAAAACTTTTTAAATGCATTTGTTTTGCATTTATTTTGCAATCAGGCGACCTCTGTCGACGACGACGACGACGATGAAGGCAACGACATGCGAGAATTATAAAAGTTTCTTAGCAATTTTCAGACGCTGCGTGAAAACAAGAAACGAAAAACATAGCGAAATCATATTACTTGACTTCTTTCAGGGTAAATGGGTGTTGCCATTCGGCAAGCAAAGAACTCACTTTAGATAATGAAATGTAAAGTCTATGCAGACTTTTCAAAGTCTAGGACACTGTTATTTCTAGTTTTTCTCTTGGTATTTGGGATTCCTTTAATGAAATTTATTTTCTTCATGTCATGGCTCTCTATCTGTACTCTGTTACAGGCGAAAATATAGGCCCTTACGTCAGACTCTTTGCTCCTCTGGGCTACTTTTTTGAGATTTACTGATTCGTCAGTCACGTAAAACGGCTTCAACCATTGAACTCGAATGAAAACCCACTTGATAGGCAGTAAAATTTGTTACCAACATATTAATATTTTATCTTTTTTGGTATTCTATAGCGATTTAATGATTCGTCAGACACGGTTAAATTGGTTTAAGTGTACTATACCCATGGATAATATCCACCCAAGACATTTAGTATTTTATTATATGTACTTATTCCTAAACTCTATTGAAAAATCCTTACTTCCCAATTAAAAACATATTGTTGCTTGGTAATATCCATATCTTAATTTTTCTAAAAATTTCCTTAACAACAGATTGGTCAGTTTTTCGCCGGTTTTAGCAAGGCATTTGACTCAGTCAAACATGAGCTTTTATCCACCCATCTTTAGAAAGATAATTTTAGCAATAGTCTCCATGTTGGGTCATTTACGAGTCCTTTTGCTAATCAAAAAGATATTTCTATCTTGTGCGATAAAAATAAAGACTTAAAAATTAGTTAAGCATATGCTTAAAATGATAAAACAGACTTGCAAATGACTAGAAAATGAGTTGAAACTGATTAGAAGAACAGACTACAAACAGCTCTTCAAAAAGAGTCGCGGTACCAGGGTATCATTTTCTCCCGACATAAGAATAATTTATGATCACAAACCGAATGCCTTTTGACTATTGTAATCAAACTGAGGACTCGAAAAGAAATTGCATGTGTTCAGAAATTTTATAGAATGTTAGAAAATCGATCACGAAGGGGGAGATTTAACCTGATTCAAAAAAGCTAAATGGGATTGTCAAAAGTAATCACACGGTGTCATTCCCATGCACTGTTGTATGACGATGATCTTGATCTTTGATTGTCATTTAATGACCCTGCTCTCCATCTCCTTTCTCCCAGACAATGTAAGTTCTTTAAAATATCCATTATCGGAATGCATAACTAAAAATTACATTACATTACAATAAATATCTATTGGATGATTTCTCGTATCATTTTGAGCAGGATATGTCTTAGAGATCCGTTTAATTATCCAAAGGAGCTGAAAATCAACCAAAGAGTATGACAAATGATCAATATTTGAATGATTTTTCCTTGCGTTGGTTACTTAAAAGAATATTAAAGACATACTACTGTGGGCAAAAAGTAAGGCTAATTTGTTTGTAGAATGCAAAATCTTTTTTTATTCTTCTAAATCAATTTCATCCCCTTCAAAGTAATCCCCTCCCGATAAAATTCACTTATGCCAAAGTTTTTTCCAATCCTCGAAACATGCCAAATAGTCCCTTTCCGGTATAGCCATCAGCGCTTTCTTCGATTTTGCTTTTATCTCCTCAATCGACTCGAAACGCGTTCCCCGAAGTGGTCTCTTGAGTTTTGGGAATAGCCAGAAGTCACACGGAGCCAAATCAGGCGAATACGGTGGCTGCGGAACGATATGCGTCGAATTTTTGATGACTTTTTTGCAAGAAATTGAGAACTTTCGGTACCAAACGAGATTTGACTTTTCGTAGGCCCAAATGGTCTTTCAAAATGGTTTTCACAGATCCTTCTGATATTCCGATCATATCAGTAAGGTCTCTAACAGTCAACCGACGCTTTTTGCGCACTAATTCCTCCACTTCATTGACGTGTTGGTCATCTGTTGACGTCGATGGTCGTCCGGAGCGCTCCAAGTCATCCACACGTTCTCGACTCTCTTTGAAGTCTTTGTACCACTTATTAAATTTTTTTTTGTGACATGGTAGAATCACCAAAGGCCTTCCGCAACATCCTCAATGTTTCCGCAGCCGAAATTTCATTCCGCAAACAAAATTTGATGGCACTTCTCTGCTCAGACATTGTAAAAATCGAAAAATGCACTCTTGGTCGTTTGGAAAAAACAAGCGTAAATATATTACTGATAATGACATTCACATGAAATTTGTCCCAGATGTCATCAACAGTCCTGCCAACTCAAGAAAAAAAGAACTAGCCCGAATTGTTAGGCCCGCGAAGTTTAAATTCACCTTACTTTTTGCCCACAGTAGTATCTAGTTCAAATGTATCTTTTTTGGATCTTGTGGTTTCTGTGTACCTCCAAGCAGGTAAATGTGTCTCTTGTGAGACCAGTTCTTAAAGATGGGGGGATGTGTCTGGTTTTCCTACCATCAACAAGAAAGAAAGTCGGTCAAGCCCGACTATAACATACTCTGTACCAAGAAATTTTGTCTTTTGATCATAACTCGAAAACCGTTCATCCGATCTTCTTCATTCCTTTGGCGGATCGATAAGTTATTCTAATAACTAAATATGTCCAGAAGGAACAAGCCATCTATCTTCAAAACTGTGGGAGATATGACGTTTTTTCTAAATTGCGGGGGCGGGAGGGGGCGTGGCCGAAATTGAAAATAAACTTGATCTGCCTGCAGACATAAGAAGCATATGTCCCATACACGTCAAACCTCTATCTCTTACCATCTCTGAGATCTGTGCGTTCATACGGACAGACAGACGGACAGACGGACATGGCTATATCGACTCGGCTGTTGATGCTGATCAAGAATATATATATTTTATGGGGTCGGAGATGCTTCCTTCTGGATGTTACATACTTTTGCACAAACTTATAATACTCTATGTACCTACGGTACAGAGTATAAAAATATCAAGATCATCTAAAGGCGGTTCAAAAACAGTTCTCCTCTTGGCTCTTCAAGGCTTAAATGGGGATCCTAAAACACATCTTCCTTCTTAATCAATTGTTTCGAATTTTTGTCATATTTTAAGAAGTGCCTTCAAAATAAATGTTATTTCTATTTCCCACTAAAATATTTGTAACTATTTAGAATATTTTCTTAAAACGTGTTGATTGAACCTTCAGACCCAAAAATAGAGTATACAAATGTGTTTGCCTTCTTCGCTGGCGTCGCCGCCTGCCACTTGGTTAACTTTTGCTCTTGCAGGAAACTTTAATATTATTATTATCAATTTTGCTGCAAGCAGCTGAAATTGCATGCAGTTTTCCGCACCGGCGGCAGACGTCGCCGCAACACAACGCACAAAAGGTGGAAAATAATATTACAACACATTTGGTGGACGGCATAAGTTATGGCTTAACCGCAGGTAATTAAATGCCTTGTAACATGCAGGCGCAGCGGCAAGTACACAACATTTTGCTGTGCACTCAAATTTCACTTAGCTTGGGGTTTAAGTACTGTTAAATGGACGGCTGGTTGGGTTGGGTTGGGTTTTGGTTTTGCGTCTCTGCGACTTGTAATTAGAATTTGATAGGAGCAAGCAATTAATTTTGAATTGAAGTCAATGGCCAGGTCCAAGTACATTTCGGGTTTCCAAGACATTTGCTGGCCAAAACAAAAAAACAAGCAACTAAATCCAATAAACTGCACACAAGGAATGTTATGTGCAATCGAATTTCGGACCTAAATTTTCAAGTGTCAAACTAATGGCCTAAGAAATACTTTATAGCAGCAAAATGTTGAACAATAAAATGCACAATTCAATAAAATATCCTTTGTGTGCCTGTGTGTGTGTGTGGCAGAGAGGCTCAGCTGTAGGATGTATCTGTATCTTTGTAGCTGTATCTGCAACTTTGTGTGTGCGCGCATCATTCATCCGGCGGCCATATTGAGGCAACATATCCGGCGACAGGATGCCAAGACAAGAAAATTTCATGCTATGCTCTGTACGTTTCCGCCTGCTCCCCAACGCGCTGGCCATCCCTTCTGACCCAGCCGTGGTGGTGCTTATATTTTATTTCATGCCAACAGCACTGTTTAATTACACACAAAAGACAACACACACACAAAGACATTTTAGCCTTTTTGTCCTGGCTGTGTGCCTGTGCATCAGGTAATGTCTGCCCTTGCTCACATGCAATTTATATTTTCTGCCTCGATCTGGTCTAGGTTCTGTCGTGTCCTGTCCGGGATCCTGCTGCTGGTATTCGTCCCTCCGCCACACTGCAATTAAGTTCGAGTGAAAAACAAAAGGCATGTTGTTTGATATCAGCAGACTCGCTTCTTGTTGCCTTTTCCACTATCGCAGAACTCATTTCTCAATTGTTGTTTTTATGAGAAACAATTTTACAGCATTACACAGCCTGGCCAGATGAATGTTTAGACCCACAACAACAACAACAACATCAGCAAAAGGGAGCAAAATAATTGCTGTATATATGCCATAATAACTGATTAAAGATTCTGTTGACAGGGAAGCTGAACTTGAGAATTTATGTCTTGGGCAGAAATGTAAGCAGCTAATTAATAAAAAGAGACCTTGGAATTGTCCTAATTGTTTTCGAAAATATGGAACCTGATTGTATTGCCCATATTTAATTGGAGATTCGGTGAGACAAACTTAAGTCCAGAGAGGTTTGTGCTTGAAATGTTTTACATTTCTATATACAGAAATTCGTTTTGATATTCGGACTTGAAGAACTTATCTAAATGTCGATTGCATTTCCAGTCACCAGAAATTAAATGTCCGACAGCTTAGCAAGCATATAAATCCTGGACTTTAAAGGAAAGCAGACTGAGGTCAGGTGTTTTTAGAGCAGAGAACACTGGACTAACTTATCTTCAACTCGCTGCAACCTTACAACTCAAACTAATGAACTTGTTTTTAAACAAATTTCAGCTGAATTTCTCAAGGGTGACACCGAATCCTCTTCCAACCAAATTCTAACCGAATTTCAACTCTTAGATGCCACCGCAATATCCTTCGGTTGTCTTCAAACCTCTCGAATTTTGTTCTAACTAGAATTTCGTACAAGAAAATGAAATCTTCGGAAATTCTGTGGAACCGGCGAATTTTTTGAGAGATTTACAAACCAACCGAAGGCAAAATCTCTAGAGAATTCTGTGTCAAGACGACTTTCAATGTCAGTAAGTAGTGTTTCTTGGGTTTGAGAGACTCTACAAGGCCTACAAGACTATTGTCAAACGTTTCAACTACTCCAATCGATCGCCTCCAGAGCTAGTAAATAATTGACCCCTTTAACATAAAACAAGTAAGGGCGCTGCAGTCGAGTTTCCCGACCACAAAATACCCTGTTCATTTATTTTCATTTATTTGTTTTTGAATTTTTGAAGATGTCATCCTAAATGTAGGCAATACTTTTCTAGTCCAGATCAACAACTGGAATGGTGCTCTTATCAGCTCAACTGTTTCGCTTATAACTCCGGTGTTTTTGATTCTGATTGTACTAATAATAGATAATAGATAGATATTGGGCCTAGCTTGATGTATACTAAACCACGAGGCTCTAACTTGAAAATTGTGGATCTGACGGCGTTTTAGGTCTAGGATTTATAGAGGAGGTCTAGGTTTTTTGGTGATAAAAGGGGGACGGGGTGGAATTTTTCAAATCTGAAACAAACTTGATCTGCGTACAGCATAAATCTACCTTCGTGCAAAAAATTTGTGGCTCTATATCTTATAGTCTCTGAGATCGACGCGTTCATACAGACAGACAGACGGACAGACGGACAGACGGACGGACGGACAGACGGACATGGCTATATCGACTCGGCTGTTCATGCTGATCAAGAATATATATACTTTATGGGGTCGGAAAATTTTCCTTCTTCCTGTTACATACATTCGCACAACTTCATGATCCCCCTTTTCCCATTTTCAATGGGAACAGGGTATAAAAAATAAGGGAACCACATAAAACTTTAGCCTTCGACTTTTCTTATGCATATTTTGCTCAACCTGGGAGAGTTTTAATTCACTCAGTTTGATATTTTGGTCACCAAGAATCTACCGAAATTGCCTAATGCGCTTGTGTTTCAATAAACTGCAAGTGTGTCTGCGTGCTAGTGCTAAATGGTAAATTCACTGGTACACAGACGGGTCACTGTAACCCCCAGGAAGCAAGTCCTGGGTTAACAGAACCTTAAAAAAGTGGTTTGTATCAATGGGAATACTTATGAATACACAGAAAAACTATAGGGAAATTCAACTTCGGATTGGCTGAAGTTTGTATACCCTTGCAGCACGTTTCTCAAACTAAGATTACTTTTTGGACCTTACTTTTCCATGAGAGCAATACTATATAGATGTCCGATTTCGACCAAACTTAGTAAAATCATGGGAAAGCATAACAAACTTAGAAATACACAGTTTGGAGACGTTTCCATTGAAAATATATAAGTTTTTCTGACTAAAACTAGTTTTTCGACCGATCATTACTATGGCAGCTATAACCTATAGTCTTCCGATTTTGACAAAACTTTGAAGATTTGTGTGAAAGCTTATAAAATAAATATATGCCAATTTTTAAGAGGTTTATATTGAAAACAAAAAAGTTTTTCTTACCAAGACTATTTTTCTAACCTTACTTTTCTATGGCAGCTATGCTATATAGAAGTCCGATTTCGACCAAACTTGGCAGAATCATGGAAAAGCATAAAAAAATAGGTAATACGGAGTTTGGAGATGTTTGCATTAAAAACAAAAAAGGTTTTCTCACTAGAACTAGTTTTTCGACCGATCGTTCCTAGGGCAGCTATATGTTATAGTCAACCAATCCGGCTGGTTGTGACAAATGTGCAGCGTATTTGTGACAGAAGACTTCGTGCAAAGTTTGGTCACGATAGCTTTAAAACTGACGGAGGAGATGGCATAGACACAGACGGACGGACAGACGGACAAGACTCAGCTCAGCTAAATCATGCTGATCAAGAATATATATACTTAATGTGGTCCGAAATGGTTCCTTCTATGCGTTACCAACATCTGGACAACTTTAATATACCATTAGGTAGCTGTTATGGAGCTTAGGGTTTAGAGGCTAGCAAATGCCTTAATAGTGAACCGCAATCTCAAAAGGTTTCAGAAATTGATCCAACAATCATGAATGCCTCAGAGTCCTGGCGAGGCACAATCCACTTCATAAGGAGGATTCTTCTAAATCTATTTTGCCCAATTCAAAGTTAAGTTACTGATTAGTGCAAGCTTTAAGCGAACTAATAATCATATACAGTTCGTAATGAGTTACGAGGACACGAAGAGTTCATTCCAACACTAATGGCGAAATTTGCATAAGTTTTAGTTTATCATGAAGACTTAAAGGGAGCATAGCAACTCACGGCGGTTTTCAGCTGGTTCGTTATAAAAACATAAACAACAATGTAATCAACAAACAAAAGTTATTTAACATTTTCCGCTTGCCAAAGAGCAGAGCCACTTGACATTCAAACTAATTAAAATACTTCAACTTGTTTTATTTTGTTGTATAAAATAAGGTAAAGGGTCTCTATTAAAGCAGTACTATGGTGTATTATAATAAATCTCAGCCAAGTTTTTGCCCATTAAAGCCAGTCATTATAAATATTCCGCCCCCCCCCTGCTGCTGCCCGCCGGGCTCTCGTAAATAAGTAAGCTTTTAAGTACCATTTGACCTCAAGCATTAACAATTCATTCTCGATTGTTAGTTTAAATTTGTTGCTGACTTTTCTCACTGGGCACTCGAAAGTACCGCAAAATGGCCGCCACTCACGTGTAATTGCACACAAATGCTAATAGCCCAACCCTGGGCAGCGCAAACGGAGGAGCAGCAACCATCATCCACCCAGCCAACGCGGCAGCAATCAACCGATAATAACCGAGTATTGAAATTGCAGAAATCGAGCAGTCATTTCTGCTTATTCTGCTCTCCTTCCACATACACACCCAACAGTCGAGGATTTTTTCGTATAACGTTTATTTATAAATCATTTTATTGTCGGATTTTATTTGCAGTTGGACAAACGTTGAGCTGCAAGCAGAAGTTTGCTTGCAGTTTCTATGCCAATAAGCAGCTTACCGGAAGTTGTAATGCTGTAAATTTAGATTTCCGGCCGCAAGTGCAAAAAGTGAAAAAAGTTAACTTTTGCCGCAATTTCATTGAATGCAACCCCCGCCCCCCTCTCCTCTCTCTCTCTTGCTTACACACACACACAACAGTAATTTTTGTGTAAGGTAAGCAAAAAGTTGGTTTTGGCCAAAAACCGCAACTCAAGCGAAACCTGTGACCAATTTGCAAAGTTGCCTGAGTCTAAAAAAAAAAAAGGTGGGGAAAAAATGAGAATTTTGGCACATACAAAGGACAGAGAACAAGTTTTAAAGAGTATTTAACTAAAAGTTTTAGGGATCATCTGGAGCAGATCCTTAAGCAAGGACAAGGCTGCCACCTACAAAAAGTTTGAGGTTATTGTAAATCTTTATAAACAGTGGTCGGCAAAGTGAGCAGAATTGTTGCCACTGAAAAAAAAGGGGCCAACAATGACAAATCTTTTGCTGTGTAACTTGCTGAGAAAAACATGTTTCCAAATTCTCAATATAAACTACTCAATAGTCGGTATTCGATACTTAGCGACCGGTATTAAGTACTTGATTCGAAGTATCGAAACTTAGTACTCGAAATTCAGTACTCAATACGATGTACTTGATTCTAATGACTCAATACTCAGTATTCGATTCTAAGTACTCAATTCTTGGTTTACGAAACTAAATACTCAATACTAAGAGACTTGGTGTCGAAGCTCAGTACTCGATGCTTAGTTCTTGAAACTCAGTACTCAATACTCAATACTCAATACTTAATACTTAGTTTACGTTACTAAGTACTCCATACTAAGTTAGGATACTTGGTAGTTCAATCTCAATCAGCGATGTTCAAGAAGAGAGGCTCTCTGACGCTCTCTGTCTCTCTCCGACACTCACTGAAGCATTACTTCGGCAAGCATTCGGCGTAAATTACCGAAAGTGTTGGGGGCTATGGGTGATCGCTGATCTCAATACTCGCTACTAAAAACTCGACACTTGGTTCACGATACTAAGTACTCAATACTAAGTTTACGATACTAAGTACTCCATGCTAAGAAATCGATTGTGAGCACTCAATACTAAGTACTCGATACTAAGTACTCGTGCATGTATGGGTGTGCCCAAGTGCCGGGACACACATCATTGATATCACATTCCAATTGACTCACAAATACTCTTTCAGCAGTTGAAATTCTGCCAAAATCTCTGCTTTCAATGCCGATCCCTGCCTTTATGACCAGATTTATAGAATTATCTGGTATAAAACTAAACCAAAATGCAGCTGCTTAATTCGCCACTATCGCGTGGCAATCAACCACCGCCGCCCGGTCGCTGGAACCATCATCTCCTCATCATCATCAACAGGATCCACTTGCGTTTTGGTGGTTGTCGTTGAATTTGCGGTGCGTTGATATGCGTAATAATGCAATAAATACAAATTAAACATGCTTGAGTGCAATTATGCAAATTAATGTAGTTTATAGGGCGCGACTCCACACGCACACACACACACACACACGCACAGTGACACTGACAGTTTGGCCTGTGTAAAGGATTACAAAACGATTGCAGTCACTAATCTCTTGTAATGAACACAAATATGTAGAACACGGCGATAATCGCTCATGTACATTTAACAACAAAGTGCTTATGCGCCGCGCCGCGCCGCATCGCGACGCCAGGACGAAGGACAATATGAGGGCCTGAACTTTCGGCTGCTGTCACGTTACATTTAACGTTTTCGATTTAGTCGCCTTCGTGCGCCTGCTTCTTCTTACACGTTTTTTATGTCGTGTCAGCGCCAGCTGCTGGTCCTTGTCCAAGGATATTTCTTCTTAAATTTCTATAATTGCTTGTGATTTGTTGGCCAAGAACGTGCCGGGCAACTGCAATCGCCCCGCAACAAGATTTGCCCATACATTTTTATTTGTCTCACGCGTTCAATAATTGCCCGGCATTACACGTGGCCCCAATAAATTAGTTTCCCACTGCCCGGCCGGACTTAAGTGTAAAGCAAATAAACGCGACACAAACTTCTCCTCTCCGCTCAGTTTGTTTAGTTTGATGCCGCGTCCATCATACGCCCTGTGGTACGCGCACACACATCAACTGCTGCTGCTGTGCGTTGCGTTCATTTTAATTACAATTTATGCCAACTATTTGCATAAAACATTTAGCCATTCCCTGCACAGCTGCGTCCTGCTTAAAGCCGTGCACCACAAATGCCCAAAAATGATGCACAACTGAAGCTTTGAATTAAGCCACATCAATATGCATGACAATTTTAGAAATTTACAATTTTAGTGCGTGATGCGAGCGATGAAACAAAAATCAAAATCAAAATCAAAATGAGAATGAAAATCAAGCGGAAATGGACCTACATAATACAAAGTTAGTGTGTGGCGAGCGAAGCGAAAGGGACCGACGGATATTGAGCGGATTTGAGTTACATATGTGTGTTGGAGTGGAATGATTGAAGCCTTTGTTTAAATAATTACACGCTCTACATGACGATAAATTAACATGAGAGCGATATGAGTGAAGTAAGCTTTACATTTTCATAATGCAGTTATTAGCAGAGGCAAGTTCTAACGAAATTCAACACACAAATGATAAAAAATGCAGTAGCTGCTCTGTTAAGTGACTCATCTTATTCTTACCTAAGTTTTACATTCTCTAAATTCTTTAGAAAAAGTTTTTGAAAACCTCAAAGAAGCACACAGAATGATTGACACCACTTTGCCGTGACTGACGAGTCAATAAATATGTTTAATACGACCAAAACCAGTAGAAGTGTAAGCAATATAAAGTTGAATCATTAAAAATAAGGTTCAAATTGTTATCGCTGTATGTGGCAAGTGCAAATCTAAAGTTAAAAGTTAGGATTGGTCTTTCCTTCCCCTCCAGCCACACAATACCATCCTCCCCTCCGCCCATTTAAAGAAGTTCCCGGAAGGTTCTTAATTCATATAACTGAAGAAAAAGAAAGGTATGGAAAAGAGTGCTGTGAAATGACTGTCACTCGATAAATGTGAAACTTCGTTCAAGTTTTGAGCATCAAAGCTGAGCCCTTCTATAAATAATATTCCCATAACTGACTGCAAGGGTATAAGCGAGAAAGCTAAGCTAACTTCGTCTGTACCGAAGTTTTTATACCCTTGCAAGTGCCCGCTTAAATATTTTCAAAAAATACTCTTTTTCCCATTTTCCGACCGATCGTTCGTATGGGAGCTATATGATATAGTCATCCGATTTGAACAAAAACTTGTAGAATTATGTAAAAGCACGAGAAACAAGCAAATACAAATTTGCAGGATGCTACCATTAAAAACTAAAAAGTGTTTCTAACTAAGACTGTTTTTCAGACCTATCTTTTGTATGGCAGCTATACCATATAGTTGTCCGATTTTAATAAAAATTGGTAGGATTATAAAAAAACATATAAAACCTACGATTACAAAGTTTGGAGACGTGTTCATTGAAAAGAAAAAAGTTTTTCATACTAAAACTAGTTTTCCGACCGATTGTTCCTATGGCAGCTATGAGATATAGTCATCCGATCCGGTCGGTTCCGACATATTAGTAGTGTGCAGCAAAAAGAAGATTCTGTGCAAAATTTCAGCTCGATAGCTTTAAAACTGAGAGACTAGTTCGCGTAGAAACAGAGAGACAGACGGACGGACAAAGCTCAATCGACTCAGCTCGTCACCCTGAGATCAAGAATATATATAGTTTATGGGGTCGGAAATGAATATTTCTATGCGTTGCAAACGCAAAATTATAATACCTTTTGCAAGGGTATAAAAAGCTTCATTTAGCTCTGTCTGTGATATCCCTTTCATCTTCCAACGCTGCTGAAAATCATCCAAAGAATGACCATCTATCCTATCTTTTGGATGATTTCCACCTCCTTTGGATGATTAAAAGAATATTTAAAACATAAGTTCACATGGAATGACCCGTATTTTATATTCTCCGTGATGTTTTTTGACTATGTGGCAAAGACCTCGCACCATGGTCCTGTGAACCACATTTTCGAAATGGGTCGGCTTCAAAATGCTGTCCCCAATTAAGAGCGTGGTTGATTTACACCTCTTCGTTGGAAACAGGTTCGTCTAGTCAAAATTTAGTTGCGCTTTACACAGTTTGAGGTGTACGTATCGTATACGTAATATTTGTGTAGTCTTTGAAGCCGTACCGCAGAATTTCAAACTCAATATTTTAGCTGCACACTGTCAATATGTAGGACATTGTATGTACTTCTTGTAGCTGCCATTGAAATGTATTGAAACGAAGTTAGCATTGCTCTCTTACCCCAAAAGCAGTAATTTCTAATGGGTTTTATTAACTTTTCTATTGAGATCCTATCTAAGCGTAATTCACACACTACTGTGAGCAAAAAGTTAAGTACATTTTCAATTTAAACTTCGCGGGCCTAACAATTCGGGCTAGTTCTATTTTTCTTTAGTTGGCAGGACTGTTGATGACATCTGTGCCAAATTTCATGTGAATGTCATTATCAGTAATATATTTACGCTTGTGTTTTCCAAACGACCAAGAGTGCATTTTTCGATTTTTACAATGTCTGAGCAGAGAAGTGCCATCAAATTTTGTTTGCGGAATGAAATTTCGGCTGCGGAAACGTTGAGGATGTTGCGGAAGGCCTTTGCTGATTCTACCATGTCACAAAAAAATGTTTATAAGTGATACAAAGACTTCAAAGAGGGTCGAGAACGTGTGGATGACTTGGAGCGCTCCGGACGACCATCGACGTCAACAGATGACCAACACGTCAATGAAGTGGAGGAATTAGTGCGCAAAAATCGTCGGTTGACTGTTAGAGACCTTACTGATATGATCGGAATATCAGAAGGATCTGTGAAAACCATTTTGAAAGACCATTTGGGCCTACGAAAAGTCAAATCTCGTTTTGGTACCGAAAGTTCTCAATTTCTTGCAAAAAAGTCATCAAAAATTCGACGCATATCGTTCCGCAACCACCGTATTCGCCTGATTTGGCTCCGTGTGACTTCTGGCTATTCCCAAAACTCAAGAGACCACTTCGGGGAACGCGTTTCGAGTCGATTGAGGAGATAAAAGCAAAATCGAAGAAAGCGCTGATGGCTATACCGGAAAGGGACTATTTGGCATGTTTCGAGGATTGGAAAAAACGTTGGCATAAGTGTATTTTATCGGGAGGGGATTACTTTAAAGGGGATGAAATTGATTTAGAAGAATAAATAAAGATTTTTCATTTTTACAAACAAATTTTTTAGTATATCAACTTTACTCAGGTAGTCTCATTTGCTTTCGCATCTATTGCTGATCTTTTAAAAAACCCCTGCGAACCTGCAGATAAACGCCAACATTTATCTCCATTGCTGGCTGTGCAACAAGTGGGCAAATACATGAAAAAAAAATTGCTGTTAATTATTTAATTAAAACTTTTATCAGCTCACGAACACAAGCGAACACTGCTCCCCATCTCCTTCCTATGCCCTTTTCTCGCTCCCTCACTTAGCTGGGTTTTTGTTTCGAAGCTCAAGCTTACTTCTGTTTGGGTTTAGTTCTTACCTTCTCTTCCTTCGGAAGAAGTTGCCATGCAAATAACGTTACTTGGCAAGTTAAAGTTTTCTTATCAAGTTGCAGCAATTGCCATTTCAATTGAGGGGGGCGTTGTGGGCGTTGGGGAAGGGAAGGACGGAAGCACCCGCTTCAAAGGTGCATTCTGCCTTAATTAACAAGCTGAGCTGCAAAGATTGATGAATGCTTATATGATTTATCTGTTCTTAACAGACACTCAAGAGGTTCATTAATTTTGCTCGCAAGTGAGCAATTAAATGCTCATTAGTATTGAAAATTTTCACGCTTGTACACCGGAAATCCTTTGAGATTTGTCTACCGTTTTTGCATGGGGGGCCATAAATATGTCTCGCTGAGCTCAGCGTGTAACTTCCAGCATGCGCAAGTTTTTTATTAAATTTTTCACCACAATCAATTACACGGCCAACATTTACGGTTATTGTTTGGCCAAAGAAAAGAAAAGTTATTTTTATAATAATATTTTTGCCAAGGTGCGGCGGTGCCAGAACCACCGAAAAATGATTGCAAGAGTTAAAATTAAAAGCAAATGTAAAATCATATTTCTATGTGTAAACTTTCACGCCGGGCCCGGACCTGGGCCTGGTACTGTGCGAAGGAGGCCTCAAGGCCTCGGTTTCTTTTTTTCCTGCCGTTGCAGCAGGGCCAAAGTGAAACAAAAGTTTTTTAATAAAATGTTTGCGTTTGCTTTGGACGGGGGCGGCGGCGTGGGGCCTGAAATGGCAACAGCAAAGGTAATCGAGTATGAAAATTGAAATCGAAGCTCACGAAACAATGCGGCAGCACACCACACCATGAGAAGGCAGCTCCATGAAAACTAAACAGAAAACGCCGGCAGCACAAATCGTACAAGTTTCATTGTCAATCGCAGACAGGCGAAAAGTTCATTTAATTTTATCTTCGATTTTCCAAATTTGATAAAAATGAATTTTCGCTGCCGCAGATTGAAAATTTATTACATTTTTATTGCTCTAAATGTGGGCGATAATCGAAAATGTACTTTTTAAGGATATGGGGGGGTGGCGTTGTGTCCTTTGATTTGATTTGTGGCAGAAACTAGAGAAATGTTTAAAGTAAAGATAGCAAAATACTTAATAGAAAATGGCCACAAGCAGCTTTGCATGCATAATTAACGGAACGGAACTGAACCCAACCCCCAGGGGATGGTAAAAATATGACCCAAGCTTTTGAGAGGCTGGTGAATTTAATTTAAATTTTTGAAGCAAACTTAACTTTGAGCTGAGGCCAAGTGTTTAGACAATTATTTGAGAATGTGTAATTATAGCTTAATACTTGTTCGATTATACTCGGTTATGATATATTAGATTTTTCAAATCGAAACTTTTCATTGTTGAAATTTTTATGTAGCTTACTTGGCGTATGGGTAATTTTTAGCCTAAAATATCTTATAGCATACTTTTGAGGGTTCGAAAAAAAACTCCTCACATTTCAGCACTTCACCTCAAGGACATTCAACACATTTCCGCTCTGGTCTGCATACTAAAACACATGCCCCATCCCCCAATGACCGACTAGGCGAAACTTTTTCTATAATCATCATCCTTTGTGGGTGGTTGGGGGATATCCCCTCTCAACTCATAATAGACAGCAGCGAGACACGCATAACAGAAATTGAAATACAGCTCCCGCTGCACACATTTGCTTCTGTCGGCGAAAATGTTGTAGCATTTTTCAGTGCCTACTCCGCGTCGCTGGGGCCATAATGTCATTTAATTAAACGCCAGAGAGCAGTTGTCAGAGCCTTCTCGGGCTGTGGCTGTTACGCCCGGGGGCGGCGGTGGCTAAACGGTTAACCAAAGTTAGCGCCACATAATTTGGACAGCGAGCCAAGGCGGGGCCGGGCGAGTCCAGCAATTTATGTTCATTTGCATAGATATTAAAAATTGTTAGGAAGTCATTAGTAGGCATCAGTCAAATGACGCAGCCTGCATATAAATTAAGGATCATTTTATTAGAAAGGAAAACGTTCCCGGGAAGGTCACGGGACAGACCGAAACGTGTGCTTGTTGCCGTATTAATTATTAGTTTTAATTGCGTTTTTTCTTTTCACATAGTTGAAATTTCCCATCCCCAAGCACACACACACACTCATCCATTTTGTTTGACTTTGGCCCTTTTTGTGCTAACCCCGAAAATTGCGAGCAATTAAATACTTGAAACCATAATGTATTTTTCACAAGTTGAGCTATGTTGACCATTTGGTTGCGGATGTGGCTGGGATCCTTCGCCCCCCGCCCACTCTCAGTGTAAGTTACATGCACAAAGAAAACTCATTTGTATTCCGTAGCTTTAACCCCACACTGACCAAAGAGCAGCCGAGCAGAGCAGAACGGCCCAGCCACAAGTCAAAAGCTCAACCGCAAGCAATTTTATTAAATTTTTTTTTCCTTCTTTTTTTTTTTGTACAACAGATAACTATTCGAGTTGTTGTTGCTGCTGTTTTATGTGCTTCTGTTTGTTTATCAAAATTTTAATTGCATTTTTCTGTTTTGCTGCTGAGATTTGGTCGCGGCTTATCTATTTTTGTTTCAGTTTGTTGTTCGATGCTCAAGAGAATTGGCAGAATTGTAGCTAACTCACGTCCGACTCGACGCCCTACCAACCTCCCTCCCACCCCTTCCTACTGTAGTTTCCACTTCCGTTTCCGCGTCGATATTAAATGGTGCGCGTAATTAGATTTTAAATTTATTGTTCTGAGTGTTGGTATTTATTCTGTCTGCCTTGGTGTGCATAACAATGCAAGGCCTGCAATAAATAAATAAACAAATAAATACGTGAATGCGAGTACACTGGCTCCTACCAGGGAATAGAGGTGGCGCCTGGCCAAAAATAAAAAATAAAATATATATGTATGTATATATTTTACTGCCAACTTTGTGTGAGGCACTTTTGTCCTTTGATTGAAAATTCGTTGGGGAAATTATGGAGCTGGAAGGATTTGTGTGTGATTAAAGTTAGTCAAGCTGCCTCTACAGAGCAGTGGCCTGGCTTTGTTAGCAGAATTCACTCAAAGCTCACATTAAAAACAAGAATGAAAGTCGGTCAAGCCCGACTATAACATACTCTGTACCAAGAAATTTTGTCTTTTGATCATAACTCGAAAACCGTTCATCCGATCTTCTTCATTCCTTTGGCGGATCGATAAGTTATCCTAATAACTAAATATGTCCAGAAGGAACAAGCCATCTATCTTCAAAACTGAGGGAGATATGACGTTTTTTCTAAATTGCGGGGGCGGGAGGGGGCGTGGCCAAAATTGAAAATAAACTTGATCTGCCTGCAGACATAAGAAGCATATGTCCCATACACGTCAAACCTTTATCTCTTACCATCTCTGAGATCTGTGCGTTCATACGGACAGACAGACGGACGGACAGACGGACATGGCTATATCGACTCGGCTGTTGATGCTGATCAAGAATATATCTACTTTATGGGGTCGGAGATGCTTCCTTCTGGATGTTACATACTTTTGCACAAACTTATAATACTCTATGTACCTACGGTACAGAGTATAAAAATTGGAAAACGCAGCACAGCCGGCTTATTAAGAATTTTTTCTTACTCCCATCTCAAAGGGTTAGAAATCATTTTATGATCCGTTCTTCCCGTCTGTTGACAAGTCAAAAAACTTTTTTCTGGACTTGAGTAATATTAAAATTGCTTTAAAAATTCCAAATTTCCAATACCGACTTTTTATACTCTGGCGGGTTCGAACCAGAATTTACCGACGGTTACTGTTCAAAAACTAGATGTTGAAGGATTTTGGGTGATGGTTTTGGTTCGAACCTTCGAACCCTAAAAAACCCCAAATAATATTCCGAATTGCTTCATATTTGGATAAGTCTTTTCAACTTTGACTTGAAGTCGATGATCATTTAGAGATTCGAAGATTGAGTGAGCGATGAAAGTGTATAAGAAATAAGGAAATTTATTTTGGTATCATTCAATAAACTTTGGAGTCTAGAATCTAAAAACACGCTCATATATGTGTACCAAATTCGGCACTAACTCTATCGCTCTATCTACTAACTCTTTAGCTGTTTCTTCTAATTGTTTTAGCCTGAAATTCTGTGACCCTCTCGCATTAACTAGGCCAGTTTAAAATATAATAAAACGTAATTTTCGTTGAGCCATACCGAAATCTTGGGTTCATAACAGGTTCAGGTTCCACAATTTTTACACACATGGTTCTGTTTGAGGATCGGTTAACAGTGAAAATTATGTCAGAGTTCCCGATTCGAACCGGTTCGGTTCAAAGCCCGTTTAGCAGCCTGATGATATGGTTCCATCTTCGCATCTTTGCCCACAAAAGGTATATATATTCCTGATCAGTACCCCATATCCGTCTGTACGTCTGTTTCTATGCTATCTCCGCCGTCAGATTTAAACTTTGGAGGAAGTCTTCTGGTCCAATTACAATGCACATTTGTCAGAATTGGCCGGATCGGATAACTATGGCAAATAGATGCTTTTGTTTTTGTGTTTTTAATTGTATAAATTCGACTATTTTATAAACAAAGAGCTATCTATTGTTTGTCTTTATTCTACAAGTTTATCCTAGGTGGTCAGGCCCGTTGTTCTGTTTGGTTTTGGTGCCCACCACTGATTTAGATTGACCATTTATGTATATGAATGGCTGAAACTGTCATTGAAATTAGATCTTAGGTGGGATTTAAAGTTAGTTCTATTATTCGATCAAAGAGCTTTCTAAAAATCATTCAAGGGGCATATTAAAACTGTCTGTCTGTTTGTAGCGCATAGAAGTAAGCATCTTCGGCCCCATGAAGTACACACATATATTCCTTGAACAGAATCATCTTGTGATTGCCAATCTATAGAAAAAACCTCCGTATCTCCCACAGTTTTGAAGCTAGATAATATGAGACTCTTACTCAGATTCAGTAATCAGCCTTAGTTATTGATCCTTTAAAGGCTGGGTAAAGATCGATTGAACGAGAATTGAGATATAAGGAAAACTCCATGAGTTATCTACAAACTTTAGAAGGTACAGAGTATCTTCAAGTCGGGCTTGAACGACTTTCCTAACTTCAAACAGTCTCTTTATTGGTCCATATCTGTACAAAACAACATCAATTCGGAATAAGCCACATCGCCAATCATTATTATCGATATAAAGATAAAATATTGACAACCCTACACCAGACCCTTGACAAATCGGTCCACAACAGCTTAATCAGTATTAAACCAAATGTCGCAGAAAGCAAAAGCATGTTAATGTAATTTTCCTATAAAAAAAATGTTTCAATACCAGAAACCTTGACCATGAGATGGCCGTTCCCTTGAACACTGGCCGTAAATTTTTTTATCTTCTTTTCAATTATGTCCTTAGTTTTGCGCTCCGCACTCTCAGCTCAGCTGCCACCATCCTCACGTAAATAATTAGACACTCGTTGCGCATGTTTAAGCATCTTTTTGCCATCTTTCTAATTCAACTCTAAACTTTTTATGCCCTTATGAGTGTGCCAGTTTGGAGTACTGCTTGTTGGCCTTGGTGTGATAAAATCGAGTGCCTTATGCTTTCATTCATATAAAAGCGTTAATTTTATGACACAAAATGGCAGGACACTTGAGCGACTCGCCAAGTCCAAGGAAGTGAAGGAAATGTACGCACTCACACACTCTCTTGCTCTTTTTCTATGATTTTACGAGGACATTTGAGTGGGTAGAGGATTTGATGGTGTTGATAATGATGATGTTGTTGTTGTTGTTGTCGTTGCTTGCCGGCCATAAAAGTGCAAATATGATGGAGCTTGTTGGGGGGGTCTGTAACAACAAGAAAAGTCTTAACTAGAAGAGGCCATCTAGTCAATTTTTAAAGATTTCAAGGATAAGGCCGATGGCCTTGTGTATTAACAAATATGTAAAATATGCAAAGTGATAACAATTTAAAAAGAAATTTCATATTCAAATTGATGCCATAGACAGAGACCTTGACACGCTCAATGATTTCCTGATGCAGCAGTTCATCGATCTGAAATTATGGAAAGTTAGGTAATCAACTGAAAAATGGGCACATTCAGCAGACTCCTTTTCTTGTAGTATGTATACAAATCAATGATCATAGATCAAACTCAACTGCTGAATGCATCTACTCTTTTCTACTCACCGTCCGATCGAATCCCGCATGAAAGTTGGTCAAATGGAAATGCCAAAAACTACGCGATAATTTCGATTTCCATACAAATATCTCAAATATGGTACAATAGAATGAGATATTCAGCATGGCTATCACCTGTGAGTACAACACTCTGTGACTCATGACCCTGAAGTTTACCACAGGTATCAGCCAGAAGCTGATGGTGCACAACCAATGAAACCGAAAATGTTTGATCATCCTGCTCGTTAGACACTGTACACGAAATCTTAAACCTATCAGCTCCTCCGTAGCCGCACGTAATTGCTCCACCAATACCAACAGTTGGCCACCCTGCAAAACCTGCGCCCGCCTCAGTGTACCCACATCATTTGATATTCTCTTGGTGCACTGATGCAGTTCATCGTAGCAGGCAATCAGTATCACAAACAGGCATATATTTATGGTGATTTGCAGTAGAAATGTTAACAGAATCACCGCAACTAACCAAATTATGAGTAAGTCCAAAAACTTATATTGACCAATTGACTTCTCGCTTAAGCCGCTGAGGGAGAAGAGTGAGCGTAGCACACTCTGCAGGGCCAGCATTAGGAGCAGCAGATGCGACATTTTGAAGATATTCGGATGCTTGGCCATTTTGCGTAAACTCTTCACCAGCTGCTGCATCTCATTGAGTAATTCGATACATTCCCGGCTATAGATGAGCACATGGAAACGCATCACCAATACCATGAGACTGCCAGCCGCATATGGCCCCACGGGCCGTTGCACAACCACATAGAGGTGCAACAATAGAATGCAGAATATTGTCAAAGAATAGTTTCGCAGAGCAGGAGATTGACGGAACTTCAGCAGCCGCTTGTCATAGTGGAAAATTGTGACACCAGAGAGTTGCGACAGCAACACCGTGAACCGCAGAAAGAGTTGAGTGCAACGATTGAGCACGTTTAGAGGCTTCATTTCGACTGCCCGGCGCTGGGGGCTATCCTCAGGCTCAGGCTGGAACTCAACTGCTCATTTGAATTATGACCGCACTTTGTGCGCTGATGTGAGCGCATTAATAAGCGGTCAAAGTTTTGATAGCTAAATCGATATGATGAAAGCAACGGTGGCGTGGGGGAGGGAGGTGGGGTGCCGGTTAGGGTTAGATACCAACCGCACCGCACTTTGTGGTTGTCGCAGTGGCGCGGAAAAGTATGCTGAGCATTTTGGTCGGCTCACGTTAATGGGGAAACTGATTGACAGAGGGACAAGAGCGTAAATGGAATCGACAAATTCGCAATGGTAACACTTTAATCAGGAGCTTTGGGGAAAACAAGTTATTTCTCTCACAGTTTTATAGATAGAAGGTTCCTATCTTCTAGACATATTTAGCAATCAAAGTAATACAAATATTTATCGATTTGCCAAAGGAATGGAATCGGTAGTCGAGATATAATCAAAATAATGTTCAATAATGTAGCATCAAAACTCATACTGAGCATACACTTTCTTTGGTACAGAGTATATTACAGTTGGGCTGAACCAACTTTCTGTTTTTGTTTTGATATTAAAAATGTTTAATTCCTATATTGATATCATGTCCCTGCAAACATTTCGCTGAAGATAAGAATGCGATTCTTCCAGTAAATATAATATCACAAAACTTCAGTGATATCGCATAGCTATAATATTTTCATCCTTCTTCGGGAAGAAGTGTGAAACTTTGCTGAAGCGATACTTTTGGGAGATGAAATAGCTAGCGTTACTTCTGGGAGATGGGAAAAAATCTCTTTAAAGAGATAGGAGAGGTATACTCAATGGGCAAAACAGAAAGGGATTCTTCTAAGAGTTCAGAAAGCGATACTGCCTGGAGATAAATATAAAAAATATAAAAAAGTCGCTTCTGTGGGACTAGTAGGCGTTTCTCCTGAAGAAGGGATATTCCTAAAAAACTATACTGGCTCTGATATTTGTGTGCAGGGATTGTACAACCGAGAAAGCTAAGCAAACTTCGTCTGTGCCGAAGTTTCTATACCCTTGCCAAGTGCTTGCTTAAATATTTTCAAAAAATACTCTTTTTCCCATTTTCCGACCAATCGCTCGTATGGAAGCTATATGATATAGTCATCCGATTTGGCCAAAAATTTTTAAAATTATGTGAAAGCATGTGAAAAAAACAAATACAAAATTGCAGGATGCAACCATTAAAAACAAAAAAGTTTTTCTAACCAAGACTGTTTTTCAGACCTATCTTTTGTATGGCAACTATACCATATAGTTGTCCGATTTTAATAAAACTTGTTAGAATTATAAAAAAAACCTAGAAAACCTACGTTTACAAAGTTTGGAGACGTTTCCATTGAAAAGAAAAAAGTTTTTCATACTAAAACTAGTTTTCCGACCGATTGTTCCTATGGGAGCTATGAGATATAGTCATTCGATCCGGTCGGTTCCAACATATTAGTAGTGTGCAGCAAAAAGAAGACTCTGTGCAAAATTTCAGCTCGATAGCTTTAAAACTGGGAGGCTAGTTCGCGTAGAAACGGACAGACAGACGGACTGACGGACGGACAAAGCTTAATCGACTCAGCTCGTCGCCCTGATCAAGAATATATATAGTTTATGGGGTCGGAAATGAACATTTTATGCGTTGCAAACTTCTGGGCAAAAGTATAATACCCTTTGCAAGGATATAAAAAAATCGATATTATTGAAATATTCGGTAGGTAATTCCGGCTGACCCCAGATGGAGTCACTCATAGTCCTTAAGGTCCTAAATAAGTTCAAATTGTAAAGTCTTATGCCACCTGTATCAATAGTTTATCCCTCTAAGATGTCAGAAAACGGTACAGTGTAGGGAAAAATATTGTAGAAATCAATTGGTCTTCCATTTTTAAAGTATGCTTCCAATGCTTTATCCAAATGTCAGAGGACGAGCAGATTCTCATCCGCTGGGAGGCCTTGTTTTTGGTTTGAAATCGTTCATCGATTTTGTACCTTTCAAATCTAGTTATCGATGATTCTCCAGCGCATTTGGCTTTTGACCCAAATGTTGCCCTAACCCAATCATGTGTTAGCTCCCTGCATCTTGCCTCGTTGGCCGCTGTCCTAAACTGACCATCGAAACTTTATGGCCCCTCCCTGGCGTTTAAAACGCTTTTTGGAATTTTTGCCCGGCCATCAAAAAGGATGGAAAAAGGGGGAAAAAAACAACAAGCTTGCTATTCAAACATTTGTGTTAAACTGCAGGTAACCAACTGCAAATAAGTTGCTAACAAACGACAGACAGCGGGTACCAGGTTCTGGTTCTCTGCTCATCTGCGTGTGTAAGTGACTGTGTCTATGTGTGTGTTAACATTGTAAGCCGCTTATGTTGAGCCAAAAAATTTGTTGTTTGTTTTTGAAATTTTAAGCCGCAAAATGGCGCATGTGTGTAAGCATTATTAAAACGTGCAGCTATCCGTGGCCGGAATATTCCCTGAAACTATGCTGATCCTTTGGCCGCCTCCGCCACCGCCTCCACAGTGCCCACTCCATTCTCCAGCGAATTATGCAATTACGGGCATTACACGAGAAGTTTATGGCATTCATTAAATAAATATTATCATTTCCACGAATCCACTGCTAAGTATTCACAGCGTCAATGGAAAGGCTGCGATGCATTTTAAAATATGCTCCCTAGCATTTGAATTATTAATTGCTTATTACAATTTAAATGCAAAAAAAAAAACAAAAAACACAAGGGGTAAAAGTTAAATTAAGAGCATTTTAATTTAAATAAATATGAATATGCATAAATGGGCCGTATTATGGGGCGGCTGGCGGACAACAGTTGCACAAACGATGTGCATTTGCAATTGGGAGTTATTCCGGGAAAAGTGCAAATCGTAAAAGTTTGCAAAATATTTGGCATTCTTCAACCGTTTTGCAATCAAAATATGCCAGATCAAGTATTATATACAGGCTGTGCAGACCACCAGTTACAATTATATGACGTTTATATACGACCAAACTTAGTGGAATCGTGGGAAATCATCGAAAACTAAAAAATACAAAGTGCGGAGGCGTTTCCATTGAAAACAAAAAAGTTCTTCTCACTAAATTTAGTTTTTCGACCAATCTTTGCTATAGCAGCTATACGCTTTGGTCAGCCGACTTTGACAAAACTTTGTAGAATTGTGTAAAACTATATAAAATAAGTAAATGCAGAAATTGAAAATGCTACCATTAAAAACAAAAAAGTTTTTCTTACCAAAACTAGTTTCTCGACCAATCATTCCTATGACAGCTATATGCTATGGTCATCCGATTTGGCCGATACCGACACATGTGCATCGTATATGTATCACAAGACTTCGTGTAAACGTTGATGAAGATAGCTTTCAAATCAGACGAACAGACTGACATGACTAGATCAATAATACACAGAGAAAAACAAGAAAGAAAGTCGGTCAAGCCCGACTATAACATACTCTGTACCAAGAAAATTTGTCTTTAGATCATAACTCGAAAACCGTTCATCCGATCTTCTTCATTCCTTTGGCGGATCGATAAGTTATCCTAATAACTAAATATGTCCAGAAGGAACAAGCCGTCTATCTTCAAAACTGTGGGAGATATGACGTTTTTTCTAAATTGCGGGGGCGGGAGGGGGCGTGGCCAAAATTGAAAATAAACTTGATCTGCCTGCAGACATAAGTAGCATATGTCCCATACATGTCAAACCTCTATCTCTTACCATCTCTGAGATCTGGGCGTTCATACGGACAGACAGACAGACAGACGGACGGACGGACAGACGGACATGGCTATATCGACTCGGCTGTTGATGCTGATCAAGAATATATATACTTTATGGGGTCGGAGATGCTTCCTTCTGGATGTTACATACTTTTGCACAAACTTATAATACTCTATGTACCTTCGGTACAGAGTATAAAAAGGATGATTTCCGGTATCCATTTGGGAGGGATATGTCTTAAATATCCTTTTAATCATCCAACGGAGCTAAAAATCATCCAAAGGATATGAAAAATGATGATCCTTGGGATGAATTTTCAGCTCCGTCGGATGATGCAAATTATATTTAAGACATATCCCTCCCAAATGGATACTTTTTTGGATCTTTTTTTGTTTCTGTGTAGAGATATGTGGTCGGAAAAGCTTTCTTCTCGCTGTTACATACTTTTGCACAATCTTAATATACTCTATGTAGCTCAGGTACAGGGTATACAAATGGTTGACTAATGTGGGGCTCGTCTAACATTTTAAATTTCGGTCAACAGTTTTTTAGTTTGTCCCAGTGTGCAATGTAAATAAATTGGTCATACAAGCTTAGTATGGACCTTTATGTAGAGCAATGTAGCGATCAAAATTGAAGACCAGCGTTTTTACATAGCCGCCACCAGATAACCATATGTTCATATTATCAGCCTGTCCTAATACATCAAGCAACCATGGCTACAACTTCGCCAAATTTACCACAGGGTTCAAACAAAGAAGCAGTAATAGGCAAGCAAGAAAATACACTTACCCAAAGAAAACGAAGTTACAGCGGGAGCAGCAGAGAACAAATACATTGCTGTTAACTATACATACATATGTAAACCATTTAAGGTTACACTTTGTACATACATACATATATATTTTGAAGCACATTCACAAACAAAAAAAAAAACAAAAAGCAATAAGGTAAAGCGCGGGCGCGACGTCAGGCTGCAAGTGATAGAGACAGCACAAGCACCGTTAGCGGGTGGCGGGGGCTCAGCGAAACAAGAAAAAAGGAAGAACGCGAGCAGCGGAGAGTAGGCGCAGCACAGCCTTTATACATTTATATCAATTTCATTTACTTTATTTAGTTAGGCACTAGCAACAACACACAAAAAACAACAACAAAAAATAAGAATAGATGCAGCCGCGAAAACCAGAGACAGCCCGAGAATGCTCAAAACATAACGGAACACCAAAACAGCTAGCAGAAGCGGCCAGCTTTTTTAACTTTGGCGTTTAATTATTAACCAACAACCGCAAACACTGCACATTCAACACAGGAATACGCCAAGGTACAACCAACAACATTACATTAGCTGCAAGTGCTTTAAAAACACAAAATATTAATAAAACTTGCGAGCTCGCCCAGCACACAGCCGGCCCTCACGACCTAAAGTATTGAACTGGTTCTATCGATAGTTGGCTAGTTCGATATATGGTTTTGTTGAGCCGGCTGCTTGTTGATCGCTATCGAACTAGTTATATCGATAGTTGGCTAGTTCTATGTATACATTCTATCGGCTGCCTGTTGATCGCGCTCCCAAGTTTTATTAATGTTTTCGCATTTAGAACTAATAAAATGTTTTCGGTTGTATCTTGGCGTACTCCAGTGTTAAATGTGAAGTGTTTGCGGTTGTGGGTTAGTAATTAAACGCCATAGTTAAATTTGCTTACTGGTGTTAGTGTTCCGTTATGTTTTGAGCATTCTCCTCGGGCTGTCTCTGGCTTTTGCGGCCGCTGCTATTCATATTGCTTATTGTTTTTTATGCGTTTTTGCTAGTGCCAAACTAAATAAAGTTAATGAAATTGATGTAAATGTATAAAGGCTGTGCTGTGCCTACTCTCCGCTGCGCGCGTTCTTCCTTTTTTCCTGTTTCGCTGCGCCCCCGCCACCCGCTAACGGTGCTTGTGCTGTCTCTTTCATTTGCAGCCTGACGTTGCGCCCGCGCTTTACCTTCTTATTGCTTTTTGTTTTTTTTGTGAATGTGCTTCAAAATATATACATATGTATGTACAAAGTGTATCCTTAAATGGTGTACCTATGTAAAGTTAACAGCAATGTATTTCTTATTGTTGTGCTGCGCTTGTTCTCTGCTGCTCCCGCTGTAACATCGTCTTCTTTGGGTAAGTGTATTTTCTTGCTCGCCTATTACAGCTTCTTTGTTTGACCCCTGTGGTAAATTTGACGAAACTGTAGTCATGGGTGCTTGATGTATTGAGACAGACTAGGGTCTATGTAAGAAACGCTGGATTGGAATTTTGGAAACTACATTGCAGTAAACTGGGCTTGTATGACCTGTCAACTTATTAAGTTGACATAATTTTACATTGCACACTGGGACAGAATGAAAAACTGTGGCCCAAATTAGTGAACCATTTGAATAGTCTGTACCAGAGGGACAAAGAGTATCTTAAAATTGTGCAAACGTATGTAACAACCAGAAGGAAGCACCTCCGACCACAAAAAGTATATATATTCTTGATCAGCAATGCGAGCTGAGTTGATTTAGATACGTCCGTCTGTCGGTACGTCCGTTTCATTGCTTTTTCCTTCACCAGTTTGAAAGCTTCCTTCACCAAACTTTGCACAAAGTCCTTTGGTACAAATACGCTGCACATATGTATGTTGGAATCGGCAGGATTGGCTGTCCATATACCAAAAAGCTGTCATAAAAGCGGTGGAAAAACTAGTTTTAGTGAGAAAAACTTTTTTGTTTTCAATGGCAACGGCTCCAAACTTTGTAGTTCTTAGTTTGCTATGCTTTTCCATTATTTTACTAAGTTTGGTTGAAATCAGACAACTATATAGTATAGCTCCCATAGAAAGGTAAGGTCCGAAAAGTAGTCTTAGTGAGAAAAACCTCATTGTTTTCAATTGAAATGTCTTTAAAATTGGCATTTCTTTATTTAATATGTTTTAAAGCAATTCTACAAAATTTTGTCAAAATCGGAAGACTACAGCATATAGCTGCGGTACGAATGATCGGTCGAAAAAGAAGTTCTATTGAGAAAAACTTTTTTTCTTTGAAATGGAATCAACTTGAAATTTTTTTACATGTTAGTTTGTTAAGCTTTTGCATGATACCACAAAGTTTGGTCGAAATCGGACATCTACTTAGAATAGTTCTTATAGAAAAGTAAGGTCAGAAAAGTACTCTTAGTTAGAAAAACGTGCTGCAAGGGTATACTTACTTCGGCAGAGCCGAATTAAACTTTCTTCTATTATATTTGATCATAAAATTCATTGATTTGCAAGCGCTGTTCGTTTGTTGTTCTCTTTGAGGGAAAACGGCAAACCTTACTGAGCATTTTTGGCACCCTTCATATCTTTGACTTTCGAAACTCATTGAATAAACCAAAACTGGCCTTGATATTCAAGTGCAGCGCTATTATCTATGGATTATGCGCAAAGCGGTACAGGAAACAATCTTTCTGGAATCAAATCTATGTTTAATATCAAGCTTAGACTAAACTTGAACATGTTTGAAGAATGCTTTAACTTTGGGACTAAATTAGGTTTCTATTTTGTGAAGTCAATCTTCTTAAAAATATCGAGGAACAAATATATATATACGTTTAATCTTCCAAAGTAAACCCTTTTCTACTTGGCTTAGAAATTTAAGGGCTTAACCTGTTTGTTTTATAGTTTTGAATTGATTTTTCTTAAACGCCAGTCAATTCTGTTTAAGAGATTTGACAATATGAAGAGTCTTTAAGCATAAAACTGGTGCATAATTTATTATTATAAATATTTGAGTGTTTCGTTTATATCTTTATAAGCTTTCGTCCTTGATAAACTAAACTCATTGGCCCAAATTAAGTAGAAATTCAATTCCGTAACATATGCAATTAATTACAATTATTGCACACACTTTTGCCCAGTTCATGCCGCAGCCTTATTTGCTTGCCTCCTGACAACAGCTGGCGCTTTGGGAAAATAAATATAAAACATTTAAATGTCTGTGACATGGCATGAGAATTGACACATTCAATTTGGTATCAATTTAGCTGACCAGCTGCAACAAATGGCCAAGAGATTCGCAACGAAACTTTTGCAGCAATTTAAGTTTTTGATGAGCTTGTCCCGGAGACTTGGTGCATTCTTGCTGCCGTTTGGCCAAGTGCATAACAAATGCCCCTCAAAAAATATAATTGCAATTAAAAAAGTTCCTTGACTTTACAGTTTTTACAAGCGCATTAATTTCTTTTAATGCCAGGCATAACTAATGACTTAATTTATACTACCAGCTGCCTGCCCCCTGCCCGCTGCCCGCTGATCCCTGGGCTGGATGTGCCATCATTAGCAACTTTAAAATGATTATTTGCAATGCAAATTTAGAGGCTGGGCGAATATGAAATGCAGTAAATTGTGCCCGAGTAGAGATAAAGCCATGAATTAAAGGCTTAAATGATAAATTGGAAATCTAGTGCAACTTTTGAATGAAAGGCAAGAATCCGACGACGCTGTACTCCTCTTGACCTCAATCCTCTTAAGTTGGCATTTCATCTTTAAACCGATTTTGGTTCGCCTGCTTCCATCTGTTTGGACGGGCCAGCCCCAACTCAATCTCATTTTACGCTGCTGCCGGCGAGGCCAACACATTTAATTACGCAACATTTACGTTAAAATTTTATTGTCTGCATTATTGAGCTCCGGACTTGGATGCGGGCATCCTGCTTCGATCCCGGCGCACTCAGCTGTGGCTTCCGTTACACATTTCGCGCCATTGTTTGGCCCTGGCATGCATGAGCTGCTCAGTGTTTGTACGCAGATTCGTTCACTCCTTTTTGATGGCAACTGCAGTGGCATATTTTTAATGTCCAAGATGAAATGTGACGCCAAACAATGGAAAAACAATGATGTTAAGAAAACATTTTCAGTTCCAAACATTAAGTCGCAGCAGCGGCGAACATCAATTGTCAGTTGGTTGCATTATCAGCGTTTTACGGCTCATTTGCGTTTTGAACATGTGTAAACAGCCTCCGTCTGCCCACCGTTCCATTAACAGGATATGGTTTATCAACTGCCGCTGGCTCAGCTGACAGCCAACAGGCAGCCGGGCAGAGCTCATCATCGACCATTTTTAACCTCAGTGATTTATGCAATTTTTGAAACAATTTCAGTTGCAGTTCGCATTGCAAATTTATTTGCGCATATTTAATGAGCATAAATATTTTGCCAGTATGTAAATTATGAAACACACACCCCGCGGGCCAATGAGGTGGGCGGGGCGGCGAGGGGGGGGACTTTAAAATATGCCAATGACGCCTTATTAAGCGCTCATTACTCACGCTGCTCTGGCTACAATTTACTGCTAAAGGGTCGGGAAGGGGGGAGCTTGTCTGTGGTTTCGGATGACACTGCATAAATTGGTCACTGGACGTTGACCGCCACTTCGTGGCCCAAAGATAATCCTTAAATGCAACATCCGGTTTATTTAAAGGTAGGCAGGAAAACGAAATTTTTCAAAAGAATCCTTGATTTATGTTGGCATCATTTTGAGCTGTTCAGTTGAGTGAGGACTATGACCGGGCACAATTTTTGTGCTCTACTTTTAATCAATTGATTGTTTTTCTTCTCTCTCAATCTTATGGGTTTTTAATGAGAACTGCGAAAGGGATTTAAGACGAAATGGCTTCTGGGAAAGCCATACGATAGCCATGGTGAATGAGGAGTAAAGCCAAGTTCTCAAGTGCAAGTCCAAATTTGTCACACACGCCAAACTTATTTACAAATAAATTTGTTCAAACTTTGAACATTTTAATCAAGTTTGCGAGCCTCTCAAACTTGGAAAATGGTTCAGCAGTAGGCTCCAATGTAACGAGAAGTCTACGGTCTACCAAATACACGAAAGGAAAAAGGGAAGAGCTAATAAATTTATGTTGTTTATGTGCTCTATGTCTGCCCTAGTCTTCCCACTAGGCTACAAAGCCTTTTTGCTAGACGAGTAACAAATTACAAAGTGGTTAAGGCTGCATTCTTTACCATAATTTTGTCACTAACTCGCGCGAGCGCTTGCTGGTCGTGTGAACTATGATGCAGGCGACCGCATGTTAGGCCTTGAAGATCCGTCTTCGAGTCCGAGACTAGGTAAAGTTAACATATTAAGGGAATTTCTCAAAATTTTTAAATTAAAAGAAGAAAGAAAGTCGGTCAAGCCCGACTATAACATACTCTGTACCAAGAAAATTTGTCTTTTGATCATAACTCGAAAACCGTTCATCCGATCTTCTTCATTCCTTTGGCGGATCGATAAGTTATCCTAATAACTAAATATGTCCAGAAGGAAAAAGCCATCTATCTTCAAAACTGTGGGAGATATGACGTTTTTTCTAAATTGCGGGGGCGGGAGGGGGCGTGGCCAAAATTGAAAATAAACTTGATCTGCCTGCAGAAATAAGAAGCATATGTCCCATACATGTCAAACCTATATCTCTTACCATCTCTGAGATCTGTGCGTTCATACGGACAGACAGACGGACGGACGGACGGACGGACAGACAGACAGACGGACATGGCTATATCGACTCGGCTGTTGATGCTGATCAAGAATTTATATACTTTATGGGGTCGGAGATGCTTCCTTCTGCCTGTTACATACTTTTGCACAAACTTATAATACTCTGTGTACCTACTGTACAGAGTATAAATATTTTACTCTGATTTTTCTCAGCTTATAAAAAGTTTTGAGGAATTTCAACGAAAAATTTATAAAAAAAAGTAAAATTAAGTCTTTAAATTGTATTATATTTGGAACATAAGTTTTTAAAGCGCGGTGATATATGAAATGTGTAATTCAAGTAAGATTAAGGGCACCATGATGTATTAAGTAGTTAATTTTGTGATTTATTTTCAATTGGCGGATAAATTTTAATAATTCTTGTAAACTTGAGGAAAAATTTGAAATTTTGTTAAAAAAAATGTATAAACTTCACATTTAAATCAAATTATTGGCATCCCAGGAAGCAAAACATACATTTGGTTTTGGATTTCGTGATTGTAAGTTTACTTAGCAACAAATTGAGGTTGAATAGTTTAATAAATGTAGCTACAGGACCTAAAAATGTGAACTAACCTCGTACATAAATGTGTATTTATGCGAAATTCTCTTACACCTGACGTGGTGAGGCAATACGGAAATTTAATTGAATCCAGCATCCGAAAATACATTAGGAAATGTAGCTATCTTCTCTAAATAGAAGTAGCCTTTTTTTTAACTTTTAAGGGTTTTTTTCGCTCATAATATTAAGAAAGTTAAACAAGTTTTTAAGAAATTGACGTTAACGACTTAAGCCGAACATTTCTTGGTAAACGGGGAGTCCGGAACGGGCTTGGGCTCGAGCCTGAAACGTATGTT
Source organism: Lordiphosa fenestrarum (assembly GCA_035044985.1). Taxonomy (NCBI): domain Eukaryota; kingdom Metazoa; phylum Arthropoda; class Insecta; order Diptera; family Drosophilidae; genus Lordiphosa; species Lordiphosa fenestrarum. The sequence goes on along the minus strand of JAWNNO010005255.1, from coordinate 31,112 downwards.
TCATGGCCCTGTGTTCAGCTTGCTTTAAACCGAGAGTTCTCATAACAGATATGTTTCGATTTGAAAAAAACATTAATGTATAAGGTTCAGAACCGATTTTTGGGGGTTGGGTTCTAGACTGGTTTACAGTCTTGATTATAGTCAACCACAAGTGAGACACTTTTCAACTTAGGGGTATATTTTTTTACCTTTGTTTGACAGTCATAAAACCTGAGGCTTGAGTTGTACTTAAAGAAGCTGGCATGTGTCCACTAGACGCTGCTTTAAAATTGTTTTGGATTGCGCAGAAATACCTTCGCAATAGCCAATCTATTGAGTTATATATCCTCTGATCTATATGTCTTTAAATCTGCTTCTTTTGAGCGTTGCCGACTTGTTCCAACACCAAAAGTGCCTGAAAAGTCTCTGTTAATTGACAAAAACTATACATATACAAAATGTTGCCAATATTTTTACGAAATTTGATCAAACATCAACCAGAAATAAAACAAAGCAATCGGTAAGCTTTAATGTATATAGCAAAGTATGCTGATGAAAATATATACTGGTCTCTGAAAAAACTCCAGTAACTGAGAGACACAGCGCTATTAGGAGTTTAGAGTCCAGCTTAAAGGTTCTGGATCGCGCTTTAAAATCCTGCCCGGTTACTCATTTACTGCGGTCGCCGGCTTAGCTAGTTCCGTCCGGATTAATTGCAAAAATAAAAACTAAAACAAAAAACAGACTCAAACACCAACTCGTTGCCTTTACTGTCTGTGGCTACTGTCATGAGCCTCTCGTCTAGCTTCTCAGTTTGGTTCCAAAACGTAGCCAAACAACATCTATATACACATTCTCCAGTCGTGTGTATATATGTTTTAACCTAATTTGAATTGTCCTGAAATTTTAACAATCGTCGCGAGTTTTAACCAAAGACGTGTTATTTATAAATTCCACTCCGTGTGATACTTTTAACTGAAAATAGAAAACCCCGCCAAACGTAGTACAATGCTCGTGGCCAAGCAAGGCAGCACCAATTTACCAAAGACGCAGACGGTGGACAGTGAGACGGACATGTTTGCCGACTCACCCTCCAGTTTGAGTCCGGAGTTGAAGTCGTTGGCCGACATGGCCGATTTGAGTAAGCCGTTGAATGAGATGGTGGATCTATGCTTCAAGCATCCGCTGGAGCATACATGGACACTGTGGTATCTGGAGAACGATCGCACCAAGTCCTGGGAGGAGATGCAGAACGAGATAACAAGCTTCGATATGGTCGAAGATTTCTGGAGTCTGTACAATCATATCAAACCGCCATCGGAGATTAAGATTGGCAGCGACTATTCGCTGTTCAAGAAGGGCATACAGTGAGTGGGGGGTGGGAGGGGGGGTCTAAAGAGGGAAACTTTATAAACTTCCTGTCCACTTAGGCCCATGTGGGAGGATGAGGGTAACAAATATGGCGGCCGTTGGGTGATCAATATGGGACGCGGCTCTAAGCTGGAGCTGGACAAGCTCTGGTTGGATGTGGTAAGTGTCGTTGTGTCCGTTGGCTGTCATAAATCCTAGAGCAACCTTTTCGGACAGCTGCTTATATTGATTGGCGAGGCCTTTGAGCACACTGATGAAATCTGCGGCGCCGTTATTAACTTGCGCGGCAAGAGCAACAAAATTTGTAAGTGCCACTCCGCCTAATCCTCCACACCCCCTCCACTCATCAACATACACATATGTGGTTGCAGCGATTTGGACCGCCAATGGACACAACGAGGAGGGCGTCATGGAGATTGGACGCAAGCTGCGCGATTTGCTTTTACTGCCGCCGCACCAACTGCAGTACCAACTGCACACAGACTCAATGACCAAGCAGGGATCACTGGTCAAAGCGGTTTACAGTGTGTAAGCCGCCCTCCTCCCTCCTCGTTACTGTTCCTGTTGTCGCCTTGACAGCCGCTAAACTAAGCTGCTGTCCAGAGCGCGTGTATTCCAAAAATGTAAAAAAAAAATAATGATGAGCATAAATATTGTAGAAACATGGTTGAAAGATTTTGAATAAGTTTTAAATTGATCAGATGACTGTCAAATAAAATGCAGTAACCAGATATGTTTGAGTTTTACTATGGATTTTGGGCACTCACGGATCCAAATTTTATATTAATCGATGCACTTTTCAGGAAAGTATCTAACAAATATGCTACTTACAAGCGTCAAACGGTTTTCAGCTGTCGCAACACTATGTTCAAGTCCGTTGGTTTTTCTTAAAATAAGGAAAGGTAACAACCCCTTGAGTAGTAATGTTGATGGACAAACTAGTTCTAGTCCTAGTCCTACGTTCTTTAGATTAGGAAAGCTTGAAAGACGTAGCCTTTCTATATAGGAAGGCAAACGGCAACTAGCATCACATCAAAGAGAAGAAACTGCTGTTGAACTGACTCCAGTATTTCTTGTAGGTATTACCAATCAATAATCAACAGGTTCTCAAGTGTTCTAGTAATAGTTAATGGGTTAGGTTAGATTGCGATGGCTGAGAGCGACAAGTCGGCCTCCCACTATGGCCTTTTCGAAGCCATTGCGTTGCCATATCTATTCCTGAACATTGTTTATTTTTTTATACCCTTGCAAAGGGTATTATAATTTTGACCAGCGGTTTGCAACGCATTGAAATACTCATTTCCGACCCCATAAACTATATATATTCTTGATCAGGTTGACGAGCTGAGTCGATTGAGCTTTGTCCGTCCGTCTGTCTGTCTGTTTCTACCGGAACTAATCTCAGTTTTAAAGCTATCGAGCTGAAATTTTTTACAGAGTCCTCTTTTTGCTGCACACTACTAATATGTAGGAACCGACCGGATCGGATGACTATATCTCATAGCTCCCATAGGAACAATCGGTCGGAGAACTAGTTTTAGTATGAAAAATTTTTTTTTTTCAATGGAAACGTCTCCAAACTTTTTAGTCGGAGGTTTTCTATGTTTTTTTATAATTCTACCAAGATTTATTAAAATCGGACAACTATATGGTATACCTGCCATACAAAAGATTGGTTTGAAAAACAGTCTTAGTTAGAAAAACTTTTTTGTTTTTTATGGTAGCATCCTGTAATTTTGTATTTGTTTGTTTCTCGTGCTTCTACACAATTCTACAATTTTTTGTCCAAATCAGATGACTATATCATATAGCTACCATACGAACGATCGGTCGGAAAATGGGAAAAAGAGTATTTTTTGAAAATATTTGAGCGAGCACTTGCAAGGGTATAAAAAGTTCGGCACAGACGAAGTTAGCTTAGCTTTCTCTTTTAATACTCTGTACCGTAGGTACATAGAGTATTATAAGTTTGTGCAAAAGTATGTAACATCCAGAAGGAAGCATCTCCGACCCCATAAAGTATATATATTCTTGATCAGCATCAACAGCCGAGTCGATATAGCCATGTCCGTCTGTCCGTCTGTCCGTTCGTCCGTCTGTCCGTTCGTCCGTCTGTCTGTCTGTCCGTATGAACGCACAGATCTAAGAGATGGTAAGAGATAGAGGTTTGACGTGTATGGGACATATGCTTCTTATGTCTGCAGGCAGATCAAGTTTATTTTCAATTTTGGCCACGCCCCCTCCCGCCCCCGCAATTTAGAAAAAACGTCATATCTCCCACAGTTTTGAAGATAGATGGCTTGTTCCTTCTTATTAGAATAACTTATCGATCCGCCAAAGAAATGAAGAAGATCGGATGAACGGTTTTCGAGTTATGATCAAAAGACAAAATTTCTTGGTACAGAGTATGTTATAGTCGGGCTTGACCGACTTTCTTTCTTGTTTTTATACCAGCTACTGAACCATTGTGTGGACAGAATGAATTTGATTACAGCTTGGATCCCTAGCTTGGATGTGTCCTAGAGCTTGAGTAGGAGAGATTGACGACCTCTTCTTCGTACTTGCAGTTTCTGCAGAAATCATGATGAGTGACGCCTAGGCGGGGAATATGTGTTCACTTCTGTGGCGTAAAAGCTTGGTGGTACGCTTTACGGTTACTGTTGGCCACATAGGCCTGGCTACCTCACAGTAGTAAAGCATTTTCCATCTATCCGCAGCGAGACGGCATGTTTCAGCATTCGTGCCATAGTCACCCCTATCTTACTCTTCTCTGTAAGGAGCTCGATAGTGGTACCTATACTGGCCAGACTCGTTTCCTTCTACCATATAAATTGTATACTGAAGTCTCGTGCGATGTCATCAGAAATCGCTTTAAGGGTGGCTTGACTATTTGTATATATGAATACGTTTCCTTCTCTAACTGGTAGTGTGCTAAGGTAAGTGGCTGCTTCCTGGATGGCCACCACCTCCGCCTGGTACATGCTACAGTGATTAGGAAGGCGAAATGATAAGTTCAAATTTAAGGTGGAGGAGCAGACAACCCCTCCTACTTTTTCATTAAGCTTACAGCCATCTGTGTAGATGTTGATAGCATTGGTTCTGCTGTGGGGCAGGTTGTCCCACTCGTGTCGGTTCAAAATACAAACGTCGCGACGTATGATTTGGCGAACATCGTTTGTGGTATACAGTAGTCGGTATACCCCTGGTGGAGTGTCCCAACGTACCCCCGTTCCAGGCATCGAATTCTCTTTGCCTAAGGGCTGTTGTTATAGCCAGTTGCTTTGATATAAGGACTGGTAGTAGGAGGTGGAAAATGGTATTTAGGTGTTGTTCGGATAGCGCCGCTTATACAGATTTCCGCACTTCTCTGTACCTTAGAGTAGTATGGGGCATATTAGGGCCGTGTAAAGCTAGTAAACCCCATTTGCGGTCTATGCCTTTTGCACGACAAAAGGTCAATGGTTGCCTTTTTTATGGGTTCGTTTATGTTGTCATTCCGGAGCATTTTCCTAACCAGAATGACTCCCAAGTATTTGGCATTGCCTCCAAATTTAAGGCTTATGTATCATTGTCGAGAAGAAATGCGACTAAAGAATCATCTTTTACTTCGACATCAATTCTTAAGACCAGATAGTGCAGGGCGGTAGAACTTCGCTTACTGTAAGCATGTTGGTTATATACACAAAAAAAAAACAGACAAAATCGCCCTAATATTTAGAAATTCGCCTTAAAAAAGGAGTCAAAGGCGATTCGCCATATATCTTAGAAAAATTATTTCTAAAAATAAGACAAAGACTTTCTGATATTAAGAAAATATTTACTAAAAGCTAGAAAATATTTTTTTAATTGTAGAAAAGCATTTTCGAGATTTTAAAAAAACCTTTCTAGATTTTAGAAAAACCTTTCTGGATCTTAGAAAAAAAACTTTTTCAAGTATTATTGACAGGAAAGGGAGAGGGTGGAGTAGAAGACTACTACATTAAGAAGCGTTTATCCCCTTATATATTATTTTTATAGGATATTTTCTTTCTGTCGGGGTTCACTAAAGTCTCTTTCTGAAAATCACATTGTAATTAGTAATCAATATTTTAATTTCTAACTTTACCTTGCCTGGGACTTGAACTCGGGACCTCGGAGAAACTTCAACACGAATGGCATCTTATCGCACTCGACTACCAAGCACTCGCGTGAGTCACAGTAAAGAACGCAGTCAAATGCTAAGCACTCAGCTGCCTCTTTTATATTCCGAAAGCAGAGAATTCGAACTTGAGAATTACATGCGTTGTCTTTTTCTATTTTTTCTAAATTTTAGGGCGGTTTTCTAGATTACTTTTCTATATTTTAGGGCGATTTTCTCAGCATGCCGAATATTAGTTGCCCCTTTTATATTCCGAATGCACGGAATTCGTACTTGAGAATTACAAGGGGTGTCTTTTTAATATTTTTATATTTTTTAGGTCGATTTTCAAGACTTTTTTTTCTATATTTTAGGGCGCAATTCTAAATGGCTTGTCTAAATTTAAGAAATGTGCTTTCTTAAATTTATGGCGATTCGCCCTATTGTAAGACACAGTGCAATGTATTTTTTTCTAAATTCAAGGGTGAATTCGCCCTTAATTTTAGAAAGTATTGAGGAAAAAATCTAGAAAAATGACCCTAAATTTAAGAAAAAATTAATCGAATTTCTAAATTTAAGAAATTATTTTCTAAAAAATCATTTTTAGGGTTGTTTTTTCTAAATTTAAGAAAAAATTGTCTAAAAACAAGAAAGGAAAATTATTTTAGGGCGAATTTCTAAAAATTAGAAATTAAATTTTTTGAGTGTACTAGATGAGACTGACATAAAGTTCGCCTCAGGTGTGCGTTTATAGGTCTCTCAAGAGTTTTAAGTACAAATGAGGATAAGCTGTTTGATCTGTAATCGTTTGGTTTCACATGTGAAGCTTTGCCAGCCTTTGGTATGAATACTACTTCAGTTTCTCTCCATCTGGTGGGGTTATACTTGACTTGCTTAGATTAGATAAAGCCAGGAAATTGAGTACCCAATGCTGTGCTGTCGTTTGGCTGGAAATATGATACTTGGGCCAGGCGAGTTAATTCTGGCCTGGAGTTCTTTACTATGACTCAAGCGAGTGCTTTATAGTCGAAGGTGCTTAGATGCTGTAAGTGTTGAAGTTTCCCCAAATCGGCTGGCGAACCAGAACTTAGACTTTAGGAATTTTTTGAAAACCTTGAGCGAATCTTCTGTATAATTTGAAGGGCTTGTAAAAACAAAATAGACTCTTTTTTAGTAGTCTTTTTTAGTCTTTCTCTGTTAATTTTCATAATTTACCTGTCTTACTTTCTCCGCGTTGACCTTCTCAAAGTGAAACACTGAGCCAGATTCTCCAATTTGTGTTCAAATTTCAACTCACCTATATAGGTCCTAGGCAAATAAATCAATTTGTTAAGTTGGGGTGGCCTAAGTAGATTTCTACCCACAAATACACACACACACACACAATTACATTCCTAGCCCGCCAGCTTGCCGGGCCCCGGCTTTGTACTCAATTTCAATGGCAGCCAATAAATTGGCATATAGGGACACGGGCACAAATCCTGGGTGAGTTATGTGGCTGGTTCTGGCCGCTCTCGCTTGCTCTCAATTGAGCGACCAATCGATAGCCCACAAAAATTTTATCATAAGCAACAATTGGCAACTTAATTTATTTATTTTCTAATTAAGTTGCAAGTAAAACAAAGTTTTTGCCCTTGCAACATACACAATGTCACGTTTTGTGCAACTAATTTGTAAATTTTCGTCTGAAGGCAAAAAGTTTGCGGTGTGGAGACAGAGAGAGAGAGAGAGAGCAGGAGACTGGGCCAGATGTCAAAGGTGCAAAGAGGAAGCAACTGCATGCCATGTGGGACGTGTGTGGCAAGGATGTGGTTTCGGTCTCTCTCGCTCACGCTGAGCCCATAAAACGCAGACTAGCTCTAAGTTCCATGTCACCTGGCACGTGCCTTCCCCATTTGAATGTTGATTGAGATGTTTCCTTTGGCACTTTTAACTTTTGAATTTTGAATTTTATGCACCATTTTCGGCTACTTTCATCAAAATTCAATTGTTACCAATTTACGGCACGGCACGGCACTCGACGCCAGCTCCAGCTCCCTGACCAGAGACAATTCCCTATTGTTGACCCTTTTTTTTTTTGTGTCCTGCGCGAGTCTTTTGTTTTTCGCTCGACCAGCCAAGCGCACCAAGTGGACGTTTATCTTTTGCAGTCACTGTGTGCACTTCTCTCTTGAATATGAAAAAAAATGAAGAAAAATTTGTTCCGAAATTCGAGAGTAACGCATTTTATTTGCGCTCTAGTGCGGCATATGTTTGCATAACATTTCGTGAAGCATGAATTCGCGGACGGAGAGTTGAAGTAGACGGTGCTTAGAGCAGCATAAAATAACTGCGAGAAAAATGTTATTAAATTTGAAGAATTTCTGTTTAGTTTTATAACTCCTGAAGAATACGTCTGCAATCAAACCAACGAGATCCTTTTTAGATTGTGTTAGTTTTGATCAGGAAGTAATCAAGTGGACAACTTGCACTAAATCTCTAACTGACAGTATCACAACATATGCAAATATATGTCCCACTTGGTCAAGCCAAAATAATGACTATACTATAACAACAACGAGACCAAAATTAACAGCGAGTGCCATACCTAGCATTCCTACAAGTAAACCAATAGCAAGGCCCATAACAACAAGTTCTACTACAACGAAAAGCACAACAGCGAGACCTAATGCAGTGAGAAATCCAGCAGCGAGAACCACTACAGCAAAATTTACAACAGCGAGACCCATAACAACTAGTTCTACTACAGCGAGAAGCTCAAAAACGAAACTTACTTCGGTGAGATTTAAAACAACGAGATCGACAACAGAGAAACCTACTTAAGTGTGAATTAAACCAACAAGACCCACAATAAGGAGACCTACTACAGCAAGATTCACAATAACGAGATCCACAACAGCAAGATTCACAATAACGAAACCCACAAAAGCGGGATCCATTTAAGCAAGACTTACTTCAGGGAGATTTTAAACCACGAGACCCACAACAACGAGACCCGTTACAACGAGACCCTCATCAGCGAGACCTACAACAACGAGACCTTCTACAGCAATATTCACAATAACGAAACCCACAGCAGCGAGACCTATGACAGCAAGAATAACAATAACGTGATCCACATCAGCGAGACCTACTTCAGAAAGATTTCAAACAACTAGACCCACAACAACGAGACCCACAACAGCGAGACCTACTACAGACAGATTTACAACGAAGAGACGAGCAACAAGTTCTACTATAGCTAGAAGCACTAAAGCGAGACCTTCTACAGCACGGTTCACAGCAACGAGGTCCATAACAACTAAGTGTACGATAGCGAGAACAACTACAGCTATGACCCCAACAACGAGACCTTTTACAGCAAGATTTACAACAAAGAGACCAATTACAACAAGTAAAGCAAGTCCTTCTACGACTAAATTCACAAAAACGAGACCCACAAGAGCGAGAACTATTACAGCAGGTCTCACAAAAACGAGACCCACCACAACGAGGCCCATAACAACTAATTGTACCATAAGGAGAAGAACCACAGCTAGAATCGTAGCAGCGATACCTTATTCAGTAAGATACAGCAACGATAGCAATAACAACAAGCTCTACTTCAGCGAGTACCACTAAAGAGAGACCTTAAATAGCAAGATTCACTACAAAGAGGTCCATAATAACTAGTTCCTCTTAGCGAGAACAACTATAGCGAGACCCATAACAGCTAGTACCACTTAAGAGAGACCTTCAACAGCAAGATTCACTACAAAGAGGTCCATAATAACTAGTTCTTCTTAGCGAGAACAACTATAGCGAGACCCATAACAGCTAGTTTCTTTAACAACTAGAAACCCAAAAGCGAGACCTTTGACATCAACGAGACCAATTATAACCAGTTCTACCTTAGCGAGAACCGCTACAGCAACACCCACTGTAGCGAGAACGAGATCCAAGTCTTACCCTGCTATAGTAACGAGGCCAAGTTCTACCATAACGGGAACCACCAACAGCGAGATCAACTCCAAAGAGTTAGTTAACGGAGAGAGCACACGCATGTAACTAAGGTTGCCTCTCAAAACTCCGTTTCCCTTGTATATCCAGCTGAAATCCACAATTTTCAACTGTCGTTACATTTTCTTAAGCAGCTTAGGTCGCAAATAAATGTTAAACTGCCTTTGTCCCTCCCCCCAACCACTTTTCACACCTTTTGCCAACCAAAAACAACCTACCAAAATTTAATCCCAGTTCGATTCAGATTCATGGTCGGGCAGCTTTCAGCTACCGTCTCCATTAGCTTTGGTTATTGTTGGGCTATATTCTGGTTCCCTCATGCATACATCAACACTTTTCATATAGCCAAGCACCGAAACCGCATTCAGCTTCAGCTTTGGTTTTTATGGCCCTACCAGCTGGACACACTGCCACTGCCCCGTCCTCCACCTCCTTCGACTGCTGCTCATCCAATAGCTTTTGTTTATTTTGTGTATTGTTGTGGCTCGCGATACTTCGTTGGCTGGTTGCTGCTGCTGTTATTTTGCTTTTCTCATATTTTTTCTCTTCTGTGTGTGTGTGTGTGTTTTTTTTTTTTTTTTTGGCAAAACAACACTACACAACATAAAAATAAATTGCACTTCTGACACTTGAATACAGTTTGGGGGTGAGTGGGGCAGGGGGAGGGGGTGGGTAGACATGGGCTACACATGATTAAGTGGAGTTTGCGGTTCGCTTTGGCCGGTCGGGGAATACGCATGTAAATCTATTTCAGTATACATTATCGTCGTCCAGTTGAAGCTTAACTTTTATCATATAATAAAATGTAATTTTCCAACTCGTAATTCTCTGGTAATTAGAATTTATAGCAAACTTAATCGTTTTTGGCAGACGTAGGAACAGAAGGCGGATAATGCTAGCTTTTGTCTGTCCGTCTTTTTGGTTTGTTTGTTTGTCGGTCCGTCTGTCTGTCGGTGAGTGAGAATTTCATTAGCCGTCGTAGGTTTTACTTACGCAAAAACCACACGAATGTCAGGCATTTGAAATGAAATATTAATTTGCAAAATTCCAAAGCAACGATTTTTTTCTTTCTGTTGTTCTTGTTGTTGTTTTGGCATACCCTGTAAGAAAGATAGCAACAGGTATAAGCAGGCAGAGGGAAGCAATAAAGGCTCTTGAATTACTAAGATATTAAAGTTGATCAAAATCCAAGTTAGCAACAACCAATCGAAGACCCTACCACAAGCTACACTTTTCCTTGAATAACAAGCATTCCCATATATTTGTCTACAAACACACCCTATAAAACCTTCTAGCTTACAAAAATGCCTATATATGTGACCTATATATAATACAATATATAGAAAATGAGATTATGGTTATTAAATGTGCTTAAAACATGAAACTAACTTCAACTAATTGGTTATTTCCTTCTTCACATTTGTTTTTAGTTGCTACGCAAAGGTTTAGAAAATTCAGAAAACTCTAAGAAATCTCCACAACATTTCGTTTGTCAGCTCAAGACTTTTATTCATTCATATTTGTACCGATTCTCTTTCAAAAGTTTCTTTTAAGTACGACCACTGTTACCATGACCTCTTCATGGCATCGTATCACAAATGTAAACATTTTTAAAGATCAACACTTTGTACAAAACTCCATAAATTACTTTTGAAAGAAAGCACACCAACAAAAATGATGTAATTGAAAATTATACAACAATATACCATGGGGTATATGCTGTGCTGTCAAATGGAATGACCGCCTACTGCGCCACTTGTTGAATTGAACATTGTGTTACATCTAGCGTCTATCGGAACTGCTGCAAAAGCCAGTAGAAAGTTGGAAAAACGACAAATGAAGCGCTGATGCTTTTGTTAAAACCTGGAAGCCAATGAAAAAACTGTGTGCTACATTTTAGAGTAGGGTTACTCAAGTAGAAAGGCTCTCGTCTCTCTGCCAACATTCCGAGAGAATTATCAAGTGGGTTTGACTTTCAGGTGCTATGGCTGCAAATCGCAGTTTAAAAGCAATCAGCAATGTACTAAATGTTGAAATATTATAAATTAATTTACTAATTTTTAATCTCTTGCACATTTTCTTCCTTAGCACATTGCAAGAGAGATATAACCAATATATGATAGAAAAGTAGGGCTAAAAATGAGGGCTAAACGGTTTTTGGGCCATATCTTCAGATTTTGGGGGTCCCCGAGAAAAACCAAATATGGGGAAGACGCTTGCTTAGTTGGCGATCCAAAACTTAATTTCGGTTATCATCGAAAATGATCAAAAAAATAGATTTCTACAATATCCGGCTCGAAGGACCAACATAATATTTCAAATTTCAGTTTTAAAATATTTCAATACCCAACTGTGTCGGGTTTTTTTTGCAACAAACCGTTAAATCTGGTTGATTTATGAATAGTATTCCACAATATCCGGCTCGAAGGACCAATATAATATTACAAATTTTTAGTTTTTTGATTACGAAAGACTTCCTCTGTCAATTAACTGCTTCAAACCTTTAAAAGCGGATTCAACTATAAATGAAATTCCACCAAATCCGACTCCAAGGACCCATACAATTGTTAGCAAAGGAAGTGTTTGCCACAGGGTATCTAAAAGTCGGGCTTGCTTGTTTATTACTTTGTTTTTTTTTTTCTGTTTTATTACGAATTAATAAGAATTTGTGCTGTGTTCTACGACCGCAAGGTTTTTTGAATTTACCTCACAAAAGATATTTGTCTGCAAACATTAGTGCAATTCGAAATTTGTAGTCCCTTCGGAAAATTCCAAGCTGAGCAAATATTTCAGTCGGAATGCCCAGTCGCCCTTCCTACCTCTTGCTGTGTCTATTTCTTAATATTTCGCTTCATAAATATGTAAATATGCCGACACGAAAAAAAAGGGAAAGGGAAACGACAAGAAAAGAAAAGAAATCTTCCTTGTGTTTTGTAAGCAATTTCCCGGAGACGTTTTCTGTGATAGCAAAACTATAAAGGAATCCCACAAAAACCGCATGGAACACTCACAACGGGATATTAAGCACAAACGTTGGCCGCAAAAGATTTTCGGACCCAACGCCAACTTAATGAAATAAAGCACTCGCTTAGCACACACACACAGATGCATACAGACGCACACACAGACGCAGGACCAAGGACCTTAACCTAAACCTAAAGCATAAGAAGTCAGTCATGAAAATCGTACGTGAGCAATGAAAAAGTCGCAAACACTTTATTATACATGGCGGTGCGGTGTGCGGGGGAAGGCATGAGGTGTGTTGAGGTTGCCACCATTGAGCGGGGTGAGCCACATCAAAATGCTACGCGCTGCGTATACGTAATAAGTTGTATGGAGATGCAGCCAAAAGCTCTAGGTGGTCGGGGGTAGGGCAGACAGACATTACTCATACGCCGCCGCGTCACTGTACAGTGTACACGAGCAGTCAGATAAAGACAAAAACGAAAGATTCACGGTCTGTGGGGCTGAGTGGGAGGGGAGGGGAGGGGAGGGTTGATATGGTGTGAGCATGCCATTGCACCTAATGGTGTACGAGTTGGTGCGTGCCCACGTTATTTTGGTATTTTAAACATGTGCCCAGCAGCTAATGCATAGTTTATGGTCGGCTCGGCCTATGGCCAAAAAATGTTGGTCCACCAAATGGTCAGCGATTTTGCGCTGGGAAGGAAACGGACGACGCGTTAAAGAGGAAAATTAGCTGTAAATGTTAGCAGCTGGTTATGTTTAACTCTGAAGTGTAAAGATTGCTTAAAAGTTACTCATACCACATGTTGACCTTCTCAATCTGTCTACTCTTAAGGGTAGTTGCTACCCCTGGCAAAATTATTTTTAATGGTTTTGTTTTTTACTTGAATATACTAGGGTGTTAAGAACAATCTGTAAATAATTTCACGCAGATCTGACAAGTAGTTTTTTTTTGCGAATTTTTTTTGTGAAGTAAAGTCTAAATTTAAGTTGCCAAAAACTTATATAATTTGTGTTTTCAGGCTGTTTTCTCGAACAGACGAATACAAATTTGAATATTAAAAAGAAAACAGTGTTAAACAGCTGATAAGGAGCTTTAAAATTAGTGTGACCGTATCATTTTGCATCCTCTCTTGGTATTTAGTAAGAAAAACTTGTTTGTTTTCAATGGAAACGCCTCCAAACTTTGTATTTCTTAGTTTGCTATGCTCTCCCATGAGTTTACTAAGATTGGTCAAAATCGGACATCTAAATAGTATAGCCGTCATAGAAAAATAGAGTCTAAAAAGTAGTCTTAGTGGCAAAAACTTTTTTGTTTTAAATGGAAATGGCCTTAAAATTGGCATTTATTTATTTGATATGCTTTCACACAATTCTACAAAGTTTTGTTCAAATCTGATGACTATAGCATATAGCTGCAATACGAATGATCGGTCGAAAAAGAAGTTCTATTGAGAAAAACTTTTTTGTTGTAAATGGCATCGTCTCCAAATTTCTTACATGTTCGTTTGTCAAGCTTTTGCATAACTTCACCAAGTTTGGTCGAAATCGGACATCTATATAGTATAGCTGCTATAGAATAATATGTTGGAAAAATAGAGGAAATCTAACTTCGGCTCAGCCAATGTTTGTATAAACATGCAGCATGTTATTCCAACTAATTTGACTAGTTACCCCCTATAAAACCACCTCAAATGAATCAGTTTTACACCGCTAAGCCGCTATCACTTTCTCATATTTCCTCAGCTGCGATGTTTGCCAACAATTTTGGGCAACCTTAATCCCCGCACATAGCAACGCCGTCTCCCAGCCCAAAAAAAAACAAAAAAAACTCCCTCATCAGGCGCTCTCATGAATTTCTCATAATCTTTTGGCGCGCTTAAGATGTCTAGACGTAACTTGGCCAAAATACTCAAATTACATGAAACTTGAGAACAAAACAACAAACGAAGAAAAGCATTTGCATACTTATTAAAAAATGTTTCCAAAAAGAATATGATGTTGACAGTTGTTGAGTTGAGCCCCTCCTCTGCAGATTATATATTCAAATTATGCCCAGCTTTTTGGGTTAATAAGCAAAACTCGAACGAGATATGTGGCCCGAATGCCAAGTAAGGTGCCAGACCGCAAACAAACAAAGCAATCAAATCAAACCTTTTTAGACTGGCAAACCGTCTGGGCCCTGATTTGATTATCCTACCTTTCAATCCTTCAGTGCACATCAAAAGCCTGCGGTTCAAGTCCTTTCAACACCTCAAATTAGTAGCTCGACTTTGTAGTTTCGATTTCCAACGAAATAGAATGTGTCTCCTCCATAAATCTTCAACCGTTTTACGCACGTCCTGAGTTCTTGGTCAATGATTTGCTTCGTTGGCTAAACAAATTAAGTATGGGGATGGGGCAACGTGTGTGGACTGTTAAGGCAGGCCTTTTGGTGGTGGAGGTGAAAGAGGCACTTAAATGTTTATAATGAGCTAATAAACACAAATTGATTGTGTGTGAAATTAAAGAAGGCAGCTAAGAAGAAAGTTTGCAGCGTCTGAAAAGTGAAGGGGCATTTTTGCTAGATTGGTTTTTCTTACCTTATTAAAATCAGATTTGATTAAAAAGAAAGGTTGTACAACAACAAAATAATAATAATAGCGAGCGATACCAGAAGAAAACCAAAGAGAAATCGCCTTTTCCGAACACTAACGTAGTTGCAGGAAAGGCTCATGCAAGAGTTAGTCGAAAGGCTGTAAATGAGACTCAAAAATTGTAACAAAAAGTTCAGGCCGGCATCTTACCGAAGCTTTTAAGCCCATATTCTACTTCATAACTTCTACGGTGGACTCAGTCGGAAGCGATGACTTTGCATTTAAAAATGTACACTCAAAAAAAAAAAACAGTCAAAATCGCCCTAAAATTTAGAAATTCGCCTTAAAAATGGAGTCAAAGGCGATTCGCCATATATCTTAGAAAAATTATTTCTAAAAATAAGACAAAGACTTTCTAAAACAAGTAAGAAAGTCGGCCAAGCCCGACTATAACATACTCTGTACCAAGAAAATTTGTCTTTTGATCATAACTCGAAAACCGTTCATCCGATCTTCTTCATTCCTTTGGCGGATCGATAAGTTATCCTAATAACTAAATATGTCCAGAAGGAACAAGCCACCTATCTTCAAAACTGTGGGAGATATGACGTTTTTTCTAAATTGCGGGGGCGGGAGGGGGCGTGGCCAAAATTGAAAATAAACTTGATCTGCCTGCAGACATAAGAAGCATATGTCCCATACATGTCAAACCTCTATCTCTTACCATCTCTGAGATCTGTGCGTTCATACGGACAGACAGACGGACAGACGGACATGGCTATATCGACTCGGCTGTTGATGCTGTACCTACGGTACAGAGTATAATTAAGAAAATATTTACTAAAAGCTAGAAAATATTTTCTTAATTGTAGAAAAGCATTTTCTAGATTTTAAAAAAACCTTTCTAGATTTTAGAAAAACCTTTCTGGATCTTAGAAAACAAGAAAAAAAGTCGGTCAAGCCCGACTATAACATACTCTGTACCAAGAAAATTTGTCTTTTGATCATAACTCGAGAACCGTTCATCCGATCTTCTTCATTCCTTTGGCGGATAGATAAGTTATCCTAATAACTAAATATATCCAGAAGGAACAAGCCATCTATCTTCAAAACTGTGGGAGATATGACGTTTTTTCTAAATTACGGGGGCGGGAGGGGGCGTGGCCAAAATTGAAAATAACCTTAATCTGCCTGCAGACATAAGAAGCATATGTCCCATACACGTCAAACCTCTATCTCTTACCATCTCTGAGATCTGTGCGTTCATACGGACAGACAGACGGACAGACGGACATGGCTATATCGACTCGGCTGTTGATGCTGATCAAGAATATATATACTTTATGGGGTCGGAGATGCTTCCTTCTGGATGTTACATACTTTTGCACAAACTTATAATACTCTATGTACCTACGGTACAGAGTATAAAAACTTTTTCAAGTATTATTGAAGGTAGTGGGGGGGGAGACTACTACACTAAGAAGCGTTTATCCCCTTATATATTATTTTTATAGGATATTTTCTTTCTGTCGGTTCACTAAAGTTTCTTTCTGAAAATCACATTGTAATTAGTAATCAATATTTTAATTTCTAACTTTACCTTGCCTGGAACTTGAACTCGGGACCTCGGGGAAACTTCTTATCTTATGCCATGTAGTTTTTTCTAAATTCAAGGGTGAATTCGCCCTTAATTTTTGAAAGTATTGAGGAAAAAATCTAGAAAAATGACCCTAAATTTAAGAAAAAATTAATCGAATTTCTAAATTTAAGAAATTATTTTCTAAAAAATCTTTTATAGGGTTGTTTTTTCTAAATTTAAAAAAAAATTGTCTAAAAACAGGAAAGGAAAATTATTTTAGGGCGAATTTCTAAAAATTAGAAATCAAATTTTTTGAGTGTAGGCAAAAGCCATTGGCTTTTGAGGCGAGAAGTGAAATGGAAGGCCTGTAGCTGACTGAAACACTCTTATAACTCTATGGTGGGTTTTGGATTTCAACAGTTTTAAACAAGAAAGAAAGTCGGTCAAGCCCGACTATACATACTCTGTACCAAGAAACAGTCTTTTGCGCATAACTCGAAAACCGTTCATCCGATCTTCTCCATTACTTTGGCGTATGGATAAGTTATCCTGATAACTAAATATGTCCAGAAGGAACAAGCCATCTATCTTCAAAACTGTGGGACATATGACGTTTTTTCTAAATTGCGGGGGCGGGAGGGGGCGTGGCCAAAATTGAAAATAAACTTGATCTGCCTGCAGACATAAGAAGCATATGTCCCGTACATGTCAAACCTCTATATCCTACCATCTCTGAGATCTGTGCGTTCATACGGACAGACAAACGGACTGATCAAGAATATACCACTGTGAGCAAAAAGTAAGGTGTAAGGGTCAATATAAACTTCGCGGGCCTAACAATTCGGGCAGGTTTTTTTTTTCTTGAGTTGGCAGGACTGTTGATGACATCTGTGCCAAATTTCATGTGAATGTCATTATCAGTAATATATTTACGCTTGTGTTTTCCAAACGACCAAGAGTGCATTTTTCGATTTTTACAATGTCTGAGCAGAGAAGTGCCATCAAATTTTGTTTGCGGAATGAAATTTCGGCTGCGGAAACGTTGAGGATGTTGCGGAAGGCCTTTGGTGATTCTACCATGTCACAAAAAAATGTTTATAAGTGGTACAAAGACTTCAAAGAGGGTCGAGAACGTGTGGATGACTTGGAGCGCTCCGGACGACCATCGACGTCAACAGATGACCAACACGTCAATGAAGTGGAGGAATTGGTGCGCAAAAATCGTCGGTTGACTGTTAGAGACCTTACTGATATGATCGGAATATCAGAAGGATCTGTGAAAACCATTTTGAAAGACCATTTGGGCCGAAAGTTCTCAATTTCTTGCAAAAAAGTCATCAAAAATTCGACGCATATCGTTCCGCAACCACCGTATTCGCCTGATTTGGCTCCGTGTGACTTCTGGCTATTCCCAAAACTCAAGAGACCACTTCGGGGAACGCGTTTCGAGTCGATTGAGGAGATAAAAGCTGAATCGAAGAAAGCGCTGATGGCTATACCGAAAAGGGACTATTTGGCATGTTTCGAGGATTGGAAAAAACGTTGGCATAAGTGTATTTTATCGGGAGGGGATTACTTTAAAGGGGATGAAATTGATTTAGAAGAATAAAAAATAAAGATTTTTCATTTTTACAAACAAATTCACCTTACTTTTTGCCCCCAGTATATACTTTATAGGTCGGAGATGCTTCCTTCTGTATGTTACATACTTTTGCACAAACCTATAATACTCTGGTGTACCCACGGTACAGAGTATAAATAGTAAATAAAGACTTAAGATGTTCTTGAAGATAGTGCATCATGATATTGGTATTTTAGTCCTTAAGGCAGTCAGAAATGGAACTTCCTTTAAGCCAAAACTTGATACAAGAACCATCAATCTCACCACACCCACCAGCTGAAACCCACCCCTTAAACTCTTTAAAACCTGCCACAAATGCTGTCTCAATCAAAAGCCTTTGGTGTTGCACTTCTTCATGCGGTGGCATATTATAAAACGCTATGGCGCTCAGCACATAAATTTTATAATTTTATCATCCTTTTCTGTTGCATCTTTTCCTTTGTTTTTGTGCCGTTTGCCAGTGGCAAAGCAAATTGAATTTGTTGCACTTGAGAGCGAGCGAGCGAGCGGGGGCGGAAACTACGTGTAAAACGGTATGAAGTAATAGAATGGCAGGATGCAGGAGAAGATGTTGCCCGGCTGGGCAAAGGCGATAAAGTGTCTGCAATTTGCAGTAAACGAAAAATTCGAGCCAAATGTTTTGTGTGTAAGCAGATAACCTGCTCGGCACCGACTCTACCCACCACTTCCATTCCCATTTCGCCCATTTTCATATTAAGTTAATTACATCGCCTGGACTGGCATAATTTGCCGCCTATGCAGGCAGGCAGGCAGGCAGGCAGGCAGGGCCGTTGCTTATTGCATTTTTATATGCCAGATATTGTGTGTGTGTGTGTCTGGGTGTGTGTCTGGGTCTGGGTGTCGCTTACTTAAGCTAAAAGCTTTTGTGTATAAATTTTAATTAAAATGCAACAATTAAATGCACAGCCAGGCCAGAACCGTGGAACCAGCTGGCCATGCGTGTAAGTTGTAGTTAAAGCTGGCCATGCATAAACCAGTGTTAAGCTCAAATTAATGACATTAATTTATGACGCAACACCGCCCGCCCGCCCGCCACCGCCGCACAGCGCCTTAACACAAATGTATGGCCTACTTTTCAGCGCATTTTGTAAATTGAAATTGCTTACGCGGCAGCCACTTGAATATCGATGCCGCCTTGGTTGGACGCCAACTGTAATCAGCACTACTTAAAGCCAATTAGCCGCAAATATGCCCGGTAAGCCAGCGCACCCCCCCCTTTCCCTCCGCTGCCACTGTCAATGGCGCATGAAGCGCGTTTGTTCAAATTTTGTACGGGGCACGCCTCTTTGGGCACGTTTGCGGTTAGCCTGGTGCCTGGCAATTTTGTGATACGGCTGCCCGTTCGTTCCGCTTCGACATTGTGTAAGCGCCAAACTGTCCCCCGTGTGTGTGAGTGTGTGTAAATAATTGGCAACATTTGTGCTACCCACACACGCCACGCCCCGCTGGATACCACTGCAAAATTGCACAACGAAATGAAATTTGCAAACTCACAAAAGGTGTTGACAATTATTTGCATAACAAAGCGCAGACCTCCAATTTTGCACCCCCCTCCAACTACCCAACCCCCTCTGGCAAAATCAACAGTCGCCATTTAAAATTTAAAGTTTGTCAAAAACGATTTAGAGTAGAATTTTAAATGACTTTTTCAAGCTTACGAAAAGAATGAGTTTAGAACTGGTTTTGACGGCTTTGGTTTTTGATTCATTAGAGATTCAATCCAGGATGCAAACTTGTTAAGTTGTTTTCGTTGCCTAATATTTGATGTGAATGTTGTTCTGCTGGAGACGCCGTGAGATGAGCTCCTCCTTGTAGAATTCTTTGAAGAATTTTGCGTCTTCTTTGCAAGTTTCTTGCCAGTTTGTGCAGGGTATCTGGTTGCTTGCTTATTGATAACATCTCAAAACTTGCAGTTTCTTCTCTTTCCCCAAAACCAGGTGAGTCATAGATTCGCAACCCATAGTTTCAGTCATACTGGTTCGGTTCAGTGCCTCACACAGTTTTTTAACCTGCGGTTCGCTTCAGAAAGTGAGCTGGTTGCTAGGGCATTTGTCTGTTAGGAAGTTCTCTGCAAAAAAGTTTCTTGAGTTGTCGCCTTACCCTGCTTTCTGCTTTCCTTTGTCTACACAAGAGTCTACTGGCTAGTGAAATGGGGCTCACTCGGCTGTAGAGATTTTGAGATCACTCTCTAAATGCCCTGTGCACATATACGGATATGATGGATATGAAAAATGATCATTATTATACTCTGTACCGTAGGTACATAGAGTATTATAAGTTTGTGCAAAAGTATGTAACATCCAGAAGGAAGCATCTCCGACCTCATAAAGTATATATATTCTTGATCAGCATCAACAGCCGAGTCGATATAGCCATGTCCGTCTGTCCGTCTGTCCGTCCGTCTGTCTGTCCGTATGAACGCACAGATCTCAGAGATGGTAAGAGATAGAGGTTTGACATGTATGGGACATATGCTTCTTATGTCTGCAGGCAGATCAAGTTTATTTTCAATTTTGGCCACACCCCCTCCCGCCCCCGCAATATGGAAAAAACGTCATATCTCCCACAGTTTTGAAGATAGATGGCTTGTTCCTTCTGGACATATTTAGTTATTAGGATAACTTATCGATCCGTCAAAAAAATGAAGAAGATCGGATGAGCGGTATTCGAGTTATGATCAAAAGACCAATTTTCTTGGTACAGAGTATGTTATAGTCGGGCTTGACCGACTTTCTTTCTTGTTCTTTGCATGATTTTTTAGCACCGTTCGATAATTAAAAGAATATTAAAGACATATCCCAGTCCAAATGGTTCTATTTATACTCTTGAAATTGTCTAGATGTTTGTAACGCATAGAAGAAAGCCTTTCCGACCACATAAACCATATATATTCTTGATCAGCATGACGAGCTGAGTCGATATAGCCATATCCGTCAGTTTCGAAGCTATCTACTTCGTCAGTTTTAAAGCTATCTCGACCAAACTTTGCACGAATTCTTCTGGTACAAATACGCTAGACATTTGTCAAAACCGGCCGGATCGGATGACTATAGCATATAGCTGCCATAGGAACAATCGGACGAAAAACTAGTTCTAGTGAGAAAAACTTTTTTGTTTTCAATGCAAACGTCTCCAAACTCCGTATTTACTAGTTTTCTAGGCTTTTCCACAATATTGCAAGGTTTGGTTGAAATCGGACAACTATATAGTATAGCTGCCATAGAAAAGTAGGGTTAGAAAAATAGTTTTAGTAAGAAAAACCTTTCTGTTTTGAATGTAAACCTCTTTAAAATTGGCATATATTTATTTTATAAGATTTCACACAATTTCTGAAAGTTTTGTCAAAATCGGATGACTATAGGTTATAGCTGTCATAGGAATGATCGGTGAAAAAACTAGTTTTAATGAGAAAAACTTTTTTTTTTCAAAGAAAACGCCTCCAAACTTTGTATTTCTTAGTTTGCTATGCTTTTCCATGATTCTATTAAGTTTGGTCGAAATCGGACATCTATATAGTATAGCTGTCATAGAAAATTAGAGTCAGAAAAGTAGTCTTATACCCTGTTTATACACAACAAAATTATCATGATAAATGCCCTTTAAAGTATGCTATGCTTATTGATATTACTAATTCAGGAAAACCATTGTCTGATAGTTGGCTGACTTTTAACTCATATTGAATACTTTCAACATCAACTGGCTCTCAGTTTCTTATTTAAATTGAGAATTATTTAATTAAACGAAATGGAATACTTTTAGGGGCATTTATCATGATATTCTATTAGTGTATAAACAGGGTATTAGTGAGAAAAACTTGTTTGTTTTCAGTGGAAATGTCCTTCAAGTTAGTTAGAAAAACGTGCTGCAAGTGTATACAAACTTAACTTTCAAAGTTCCTTTATTTTTATTATTTTATGTACTTTACCTCCCCTTGACTGAGGTTCGAGCTCAGGACCCCACGCACTTAACACATAAAGAAAGGTGTCTTATCGTACACCATAAGTTCTGACAAATTTGTGTGACTTAATGTTTGATTTGATCTTCTTTTTTATGGAGGATCGTTTCATCCTGGGTCCTCTTGGTATAGTGAGGATGGAGTCGATCAAATCCGAAATGATTCGTCACAGTTGAGGTAGACTGTACAGCCTTTCAAAGGCTTTGCCTCAAAGTTCATGCAAGGTCAGTTGATGGTTATGGTCAGAATGGCTACGGTCGGAACTGATATTAACTAGCCCAAGTTCAAATTGATATTGACATGGCTTTGTCCTTTGTGTTTGCGTACGAACGCACAGAACACGAAGATGGTAAGAGCTAGATGTTCACCGTAGAAGGGACATAAGCTGCTTATATTTTCATTCAGTTCCAGTTTATTTTCCTTTTAATCCTTGCAATTTGGACAAAAATGTAACTTCTGCCGCAGTTTTATAGATAAAAGGTTCGTAGATTGACTTTAGGAAAGTCGAGTTATGAGCAAAAGAATGTTATGAGAAAACAAAAGCAGCATCAAAATTCCAATTGAGTATTAGAGGCGTTCTTGGCCGTCTTTCTTACCTGTTAAGTTTTATATTAATGTCAAAAGAAATGTTGGCCAAAATTGTTCTCTAATTTAAATTGTCTTTTTTTTTGTGTGTTTCTACCAAATTCCGATGCCAGTCACAATTCTTATTTTCTCGCCTCGCAATCCAATTTATCAGGCCATCTCTTTGTGAGCACCTAAACCTAAAACTGATGTTGACAAATTCTTTGCCATTCGCAGCTGATATTTATATAGAGTTGTTGTTGTTGCTGCTGTTGCTGTTGTTGTGGTTGTTCTTGTTGTTTGTTAACCCATCATCAACAATCGTGACAAAAGGCTCAAATCTGTCACATTCAAAACACGTGAGCGTTCATCATTTATTTTGTGGCCTGCCCCCGTTGAATGATGTGTGTAAATGTGTTTTTATTTCCACTTTTGCCTTCGCCCAGGTGTGCGTGTGCGTGTGTCAAACGCATTGGGAATTTATAAAATTCGAATTTCAAATGCCATAATTTATTTTTATTTGTTTTTCTCGTCTTTTTGCCACACACCGCAATCAAATTGGCTTTGATAAAACAAATTATATTCATGATTGCTCCGCAACGAATCGAGAAAAACATTTCAAATTAGATTTAAGTCATGTAGATACACTTGCAAAAGGCTCTCGCGCGATCTTTGTTAATTTAATGTCCAGAAAAAAAGGCAAGGCTTACAGGAAGCCACTCCAACATTTCGACGCGGGCTTTGTGTCAAAAAGAATCTCCTCGGTGTTGCTTTCTTCTTGTGCTGCTTTTATTTACTGTCAGCCACTTGGGCCAATTAATTGCTGTTATGGCTGCTGTTGTTGTCCTTTTTTTGTGCCCCGTCACTACCAGCATGGCTGAAGAGTTAGCCACGCCCCGGCCCCGGCTCCGGCCCCTGCCACGGTTAGTGTGGGTTGTAGCAGTACCTGTGTGAACTTTGCGTCATTAACTGAACACGACTGGTGGCAGGACAACTGAGCAACAAATGCCGTCACCATCATTTGCCGCTTGTCCTCTTTGGCGCTTCAAAAGGAAACTCAAACTCAAGCTGTTGCTTCGGCGGTGGAGCATCCTTTAGACGAGTTAAGTAGACTACTAAATGACGACGACGGCGTCAGGCGAGATGATGATAATGAGGGTTGACTGTACAGTGCAAGAAAGGGGTGTGGGGTGGGGGGGGGCAGATGAGGCCGTACTTAAGTGTGTTTTCAAAATTAAAGCCTGTTAATTAGATTCGCTTTGCTGACTCACGTTAAGTGGCTTAAAGTGTATCGTAAGTAAGCACTTTGGGCGACACTGAAAATGCAGGCAGACATCAGGCAGGCAGGTCGATTGGGAAGCTTATTAAAAGTAATTCCCTTTCGCTCCTAACGATTAGTTAGTATGGCGACATTAATGCAATGGGCAAGGGCTTTGGTCAAATTGGGGCATTCTTAATTGACCGGAGAGAGTTGCTATGACCCCGTTGACATTGAAAACTGAAAAAAAACGAGAGACGAAGCTTATTTCACAATTGACCTCCGACAAATCTACATCTAAACTCTTTGTCAAGTAATGACCGTTGTCTTTATTATAAACTGAACTCATGGGAAAATAGAGTATATTTCTACATTTTTTTTTATACTTGCTTTTTAACCTTCTACTATTCTCATTCATTAAATCTTTTTCAATTTCAAATATTTCTGAGATTTTTAGCAAATTTTGCCCGTTTCCGATTGAGATTGATGCGCAGCTTCAGCTGTTCTCTGGGAAGCGATGTGAATATCAAATTGGTGGCGTCGATTGATCGCCTGCTTCGGTGTTTGTGCAGATATCAACCTGGTCTGTTGCTTAAGTTGTTCATATCACTGCTTCACTGTTGATTACTCCGAAATATCGGAAGCTCTCTGTGTACTTTAAAGCAGGGATGCAAACCAATCTAATATAATTACTGGTTCGGTTCAGTGGTTCAGACAGTTTCTGAACCGCCGGTTCAGTTAATTACACGGTTTTTGGAACTGGTTCACAAAGGTACATTGTGACTTTTGCACACTTTCAAATAGAATTCCTATAATCCATTTGAATATCTTTAAAACCCTTAGAAGAATGTCGCAAATATATTGTGCCAGATTCAAAGGATTCGTCTATAAGATGCTAGAGGAATGATCTTTGAAAACAGAGAATGTCGGCCAGAAAAGATTAGAATAGAAAAGTATAAAAACTCTCCTGGTTAGCATTGAATTAAGGTGAATGTATTACAGAAAATTTCAAATATTGTCCACTGGAGGAAAGAATGTTCATTGATGGTACGTATATAAAGAGATCGGAGGGCAATTACAGAAGACTTTCAGAATTACTTGTTCTTAAATTTTCGTTAGGTCATCCTTAAAAGTTACGGCATAGGTAAGAATGTAGAGAGTCGAACGATATGTAGAAAAATTGTCTTGGGGAAACGATTCAAATCCCCAAAATAATAAGTATCATTGGCTGGAGGAAAGCGACTCCCGTCTTAAAACTCGTCAGAGAGCTAAACCGAACCGAACCGTTTTTATTTGTGGTTTCAGGTTCGGTTCATCAATTCTTAAAGGAAGCCGGTTCGGTTTGTGGTTCGGTTCACCGGCTGGAATAAGCGGTTCGGTTCGGTTCAGAACCGGTTTGCATCCCTGCTTTAAAGGGACGATGATAGAGACATCCTGCAGCTTTGAAATTAGTGTTCTTTCGTAATTGTACCTCAATGAAGAATCAAACTCAGAGTCCGCCATCAAAATTCGTAGTTCATAGTTAAATATACAATGCATTTTTATATTATTGAGTCGATTTATTATAATATATAATACTAGTCCTAGTGTAAGAATGGTTAACTTTCTTCATAAAGCTTGTCAATATATTTTGTCGTTAGTAAAAACACTAGGTAACAAGGTCAGCTATATGGATGGATTGGTTAAGGTTTTAAGATGAATTGTGTGTACTGAACACTAATCTGTTCTCGGGAATGGTTCATTACGTCTAGATTTTTGGCAATTTGAGCTAAGAACTGTTTTACTCACACTTTGTGGGGGGATCCTTTTCGATCAACTTAACTCTTCTTGATATTTTCTTAATTTATCTATCTCTATCTATCTATCTATATTAAAATAACTTAATCCCAGTACTTCTACGATTTTTGTAAGCCATGATATATCATTTTGAATGCATGTGTTCTAATTGTCTATATTTTATTCCAAAATGACATTGGAAAATATCAATTTGATCTTAAAATATTAATTTTATATGATCGAGAATATCAATATGATATATTCGAACAGGACATTTTCAATCGGCTTTTTATTGATATGAGAAAGTATAATAATGAATCCCAGATTATATCTTTTTTGTTTCTCAAATCGCTCGAAAAAATGCACTTTTTTGTGAATTTTTTGTGAGGACACAGTTAAAATCTCTTTATTAAAACTAAAAGCACATTCAAGTATGACATTTAAAGAATGTTGTATAAAATTTTCACGAAGAAATATTAAAAAACACGGCAATAGCAGCAAATATTCGGAAGTCTCTCGGAAAAAAGGTGAATTGCGGTGCCCCTCATAACTTGGTGCTGGATCATCCGAAATCAAAAAACCAAAACTTATTCGTTAGATAATGGTTTTCCCCTGGTAACGCTGTCGAGTTTTTTCGAAATTTTAATTTTTCACTTTTTTGTAAAATTTTGAAGTGAAAAAATCGATTTTTTTGGAAAAAATTCGGCTAATTTTTATTGAAAAAAAAAAATTATTAACATATTTGAAAAAAACTCGACAGCGTTACCTCGTAAATTATGTTCAGAAATAGTGTACAAAAATTTCAAAATTATCGGTTCAGTAGTTTTTATGTTATGAGGGGCACCGACTTTGAAAACGTGAGTTGTGGGAAAATCGCTTTAAAGTTTTGAACACTAAAAAATTTGTACGGTACCTGAAATGAGACAGGTATAAAAATACTCGTAACTTCGTCAATTTTGGTTCAATCGACTTGATTTTTGAATTTTGACACAATATTCTTAACATTTTAGGCATTCATTTAAAAATATAGAAAAAAAGGGAAAACAAAAATTTAAATAGCTTACCCCCCCCCCCCCTTAAGAAACTTTAAGCTTATATTACCAAAGATTTAGACGTGATGCACCCTTTCCGAAAACAGATTAGTGTTGAGTGGTAGAAACAAAATCAGTCCTTCAATACACTGAAAAGGTGTTGCCTTTTGACCAAATACTTCTGTTGAATATTCTTTGGTTAATTCCTCGATTGATCTATAAGTCTGAGAGATGAGATATGGGGGATCAGAGGAGGCCGACAACATGTTGAAACGGTTCGTGTTATCTTCGTGTGGAGATATTTTGCATGTATTCGGTTTTCGATACCCTTTTTTGTCAATTCATGGGCTTCTTCTGACAACTCTCCCATTAATAAAAGCGAACCAATATTTTTTGAGCATTTACTATAAAACACATTTCCACTGAGTAGTAAAATTGACTTATAAACTTATAGATTATTTTGTTCAAATCAACCAAGACGAAATCTACGTTTTTTAAGACAGGACAGGAAAACAGGTTTTTAATGGATTTCAATTATAAATTGTTTTACCTTTTACAAAAAATCTATCAAATTTAAACCGAAATTTCCTACTAATTTTTATATGCTACCAAAAATGACATTTGAAACCCTTAAAACAACAAAGCTTAACGGACCATCTGAGGTTTCCTTTATTAAAATAAAATATGTAGGTCGACCAAATTGACCATCAAAAATAGTTTTTTGCAAAGCTAAATCGTCCAAACCGTCCACTGCGCGTCGATTGCTCGCCTGTTCTAACGTTTCGGCAGCTCTCCGATTCGATGTATGTATAATTTCGGTATCTAATTGGAATGTATACATTTTTTATAACCATTTTTGAATATTAAAACATTCATTTATGTTCAATGGATCTTATCTTCTTTCAACGGAGCTGCAAATCATTCAAAGAATATCAAATAAATTATATTACAAAATCCATTAAAAATGAATCCTTTGTTTTTGCAAGACACCGAAACATAAATAAAAATCAAGAATGAGTAGCATTTTGTGGTCAGCTCTGTCGTTCCTCCTGTCATTTCATTAAAGTACTTTCATAACTCCTCAACTCTTTTAAGTAAACTCAAGAAATTACCTCCATTCGAGGTACTTTTTTGGAAGTATTCAAACAAATTTAGTTATTTGAAATTCAGTTATTTCGAATGCCGATTCGAGCTCTACACTTTTCCCCTTGTCATTTAAGTCCAATTTATCTAGCAAGAAAACCCCCAACTAAAAATTGTTCCCCCAAATAGCATATTTTTTACACATTTTGCTATCCTTTGTGTGTGTGTGTGTGTGTGTCTGTGTGTCGTTGTGCGAGTTCCACTTGGTTACCACGTCCTCATCACCTTCGCATCATCATTATCATCATCAGTCTCGCTGATCACATGCCAAGACATTTTATAAGTGCCTTCCAAATGCTCAGCATTCGTGTCACGCAGCAAAGTTGTTACTCAAAAATTTTCGACGAGGGCCATAAACGTGCGACAACTTGCCAAGGATGCGGAGGGGGTGGCAAGCTAGTTTTGTGCAGCAAATTGGCAGTTGTGTAAGGCAAATTGTAGTCTGTCTTCCATTAGCCCCCCAAAAACTTGTCTACAAAAAGTGCAAAAAAAGAAATAACCGCGTTTGACCATAAGGCTGTCAGTTTATTTTGATGATGGGCACTCAGATTATAACTTTGAATGTTATGTAATTAACAGATAGAAAACTTTTGCTGTTGTTCTCCCTGGGCGGCGGGCAGCGAGAGAAGGAACAAAAGATTACCAAATTGATTCACTTAACGTTATACGCCATCAATCTGCCAATTTCGATTCGCCCACGTTTGTGTGTGTGTGTGTGTGTGTGTGTGTGCGTTTGGTGGGCATTGTTTTTGGTCGAGGGTTGGCAGAGGGGGACTGTCTATTTTTACTTTTGCGGTCCTTGGGGCGTCTTTAATCAGCATGGGCTCTTTGTGGTTTCAACAGTCAAAGCTACCTGCATGTGTGCTCCAGTTTTGCGTTAACATTTCAAAAGCGGCCCTTTGTGTAGTAGGGTGTGCGGTTGAGAGATTTGGGCAGAAAGTATTTCGCACTCAACAGGAAGGCATTTTTTTTTTCAGAGGGGATATCAAACTGTCACTAAAACAATGATCAAAGTAATTCTCTTAAAGTGAAGTTATTTGGTTTTGTTTTTGTAAGGAAAATTATATATATAAAATGATTTAGACTTTGTTTTGCTTTTCAACAAAAACTAAGATAAAAAGATTTACTTGTGATTGGAAAGTGATTGCCCTCTTTAACCTTAAAGGAATAACACAAATTAATTTGGCAAAAGATTATTTGGGTCAAACTAAATTTCTATAAATTTTAGTTGATTATTTTGCTGACTATTCTTTATAATTAAACAAACTGAATAATTAAAGTTTAGTATGGTTTACAAAGGAGTTCAATGTAATAGGCAAAGTCTATGTAATTCTGGTCCTACAGTCTGACTTTTCAACGCCCAGGCTTACCAGCAAAGCCTTTGATTTTAGAACCTTGGAAATTCTAAGGTTTCAATGAAAATCGTTGAATTTTCTATATTTTAGGAAAATTGATAAAAATTCTTTAAAAATTTCTAATTTCAAAGGACTGCAAACCGGTTCAGAGTCAAACCTCTCCGGAGTCGGAGACTTCAAGAATGATGGGTCTCGGTACCGAACCCAAACCGGAGCAAATAATTTTGCTGGCCAAACTTGAACCTGAACCGGAGGAAAAAAACGGTCCGGCGCAAATCAAAATTGATGATTGAACCCCGGTTCGAACCTGATCCTCGGTTTAGCGGCCCTCTTAATCCACTCCTTGAACCCAGAGGTCTGGTCCGTCTGTCTATGCCTATACTATACTATAACATATAGTTGCCCTAGGAACGATCGGTCGAAAAACTAGTTCTAGTGAAAAAAACTTTTTGGTTTTCAATGCAATCCTTTCCAAACTCCATATTTACAAGTTTTCTATGCTTCTCCACGATTCTGCCAAGTTTGGTCAAAATCGGACATCTATATAGTATAGCTGCCATAGAAAAGTAAGGTTAGAAAAATAGTCTTTTAAGGAAAAACTTTTTTGTTTTCAATGTAAACCTTTTGAAAATTGGCATATGTTTATTTTATACGCTTTCACACAGTTCTTCAAAGTTTTGTCTAAATCAGATGACTATAGGTTATAGCTGCCATAGGAATGATCGGTCGAAAATCTAGTTTTAGTAAGAAAAACGGTTTGGTTTTCAAAGAAAACACCTCCAAACTTTGTATTTCTTAGTTTGCTATGCTTTTACATGATTCCACCAAGTTTGGTCGAAATCTGATGTCTATATAGTATAGCTGTCATAGAAAAGTAGAGTCTGAAAAGTAGTCTTAGTGAGAAAAACTTTTTTGTTTTCAAAGAAAACGCCTCCAAACTTGGTATTTCTTAGTTTGCTATGCTTTTCCATGATTCCACTAAGTTTGGTCGAAATCGGACATCTATATAGTATAGCTGTCATAGAAAATTAGAGTCTGAAAAGTAGTCTTAGTGAGAAAATCTTTTTTGTTTTCAAAGCAAACGCTTCCAAACTTTGTATTTCTTAGTTTGCTATGCTTTCACATGATTCCACCAAGTTTGGTCGAAATCGGACATCTATATAGTATAGCTGTCATAGAAAAGTAGAGTCTGAAAAGTAGTCTTAGTGAGAAAATCTTTTTTGTTTTCAAAGCAAACGCTTCCAAACTTTGTATTTCTTAGTTTGCTATGCTTTCACATGATTCCACCAAGTTTGGTCAAAATCGGACATCTATATAGTATAGCTGTCATACAAAAGAGGAGTAAGAAAAGTAGTCTGAGTAAGAAAAACTTGTTGTTTTTTAATGGAAATGTGTTTCAAATTAGTTGGAAAAACGTGCGCCTTACAAAAATCGGCCTAGCAGAACTTAACTTTCCTCTATTTTTTTTTTGGGACACGAAGTTTAAGAGATTCAAACCCGATTCAAGAAGAAAGCAACTGATGATATGTAAGACACCTTAAGATTCTTTTCTAGTTAAGTTCATAAAATGCAACGTTTTCAATGAAACTAGTATTTATTAAATCAGCGGTGGGCATGAAATTTGACTTTGGGAGCAGTTCAACAACAAAAACAGCAAATGACAACCCATCGTAGCAATTCTCAAGTTAACAAGGCGAGAACAGGATATTCGCGTTGCCCTGTTGAAGTGTAAACCTCAACCTTTGGATTGAAATTTCCAGCAAAAGTACGACTAGATCCAAGATATGCGAGATCAAGTCA